>OMNV01008174.1:0-10870 GCA_900303265.1 Brotula barbata | reverse complement strand
ATTAAGGACAGGGGGAATTGAGGGATTGAGGGAGGGGGAAGAGCAGCATTAGACATTGGAGGAAAGAAGAAAGAGATTTGGGAGGGTAATGGAGGAAAGGGGGGGGGGAGGAAAGCTTTTGAGGGTGTATTCGACAGTAGTGTGAAAGGTAGCCATCAAGGGCTTTGATGAAAAGTGCAGGCCTTCTAAATCTTAGGAGTGACAGCATATGATTTGGTCAAAGCGTGAAGCTTTTCAAAGGTAGACAGTCTTACTCCCCGTCATCTCTCCTGGATTGAATTTAACTTTTTTTGGGGGGGGGTTTAGCTCTGGCAGAAATCTGCATGGGTCTGACAGATTGACTACATGTGGTATTGTGGCTGTGATTTACAGGACAGTAGGCCGGCTGGCGACACGCACGCTGAAACGAGAGGGGATTACGTGTAATGTTTCAACAAACTACTAAATCATCAGCCGCGCCGACAAACAGATGCGCACAAGTGCTTAATAAAAGTGCGCAAGTTCTGCACGGATTAATCTGTGGCCCATCTTGTCAGCGGCGACGCATCTGTATGTTTACATGCGCGTGGGCTGTACCACGATAAGAGGGGAAACGGGGAGAAGGACGTACGCATGCATGGAATTAACAGGAATCTGTCCTTGGATGGATGTTCATCTACATATGAGGGGGAGGCACGGCAGGAGAGGAAACGCAGAGAGAGAGCGCTTACTCTGACTCAACGACGAAGGACGCTTTACACGGCTCAGAGCTACAATTGCATAATTGTGATCCACCAACATTGGTTTACACCATTTAAAAAGTTTAAACAACCAAATACTCATTGCTAAGCTGGAGCAGTAGTTTTGATCTGCATGTTATTGTACTGACTTATTTCTTCATCAAGTTACTTAAAGAATCAGTCATTGGTTTTTTGGCCACTAAAAGGGCAGCGACTTGAAAAAAGCTGACAGACAAACAGGTGGAGCCTGTACCAGGAGTCAGAGGGCGAGAGGCAGGGCCCGCCATAGAAAGGTCGCCACTCTAAAGGCTCATTTATACTCCCTATGAAAATGACACTTTCAAATGATGTCACTGGTTTTCCATGCGTCCTTTTTACTTTGGCGTGTAATTCAGCAGTACATCCACTAGAGGGCAGTTCAGAGTCAAAACTCTCTGACAACAACAAACATGGCGACGGCCATCAAATACATCGCAACATCTGGATGAAGAATTATTTCCCTGTCTTCAAAAAGTTTCGCTGTTTTCAACGTCTTCTTTGTCGTGATCCGCTAGTCTGGCTTGAACTGTTACCTGAACTGTCCAACAGCGCCCCCAGGATCACCGTTGGTACTGCTCCGTTTCATCCGTGTCCATGAGCTCTGAGACAACGTGCACAAATATGGATACACAGAGACAGACAAACCCAATCACACATTCATTCACACACACGGCCAATCATTTCAAATTTGCTGAAGCTGCAAGTCTTGAATATACTACAGTAAATACAGTATACACTATACGTACTAATTACCACTATAGAAGCAAACATTTAACTACTAAACGCTGGAAAGAACAGAAAAAACTGCAGAGTTGGGCAATAAGTGGTTTGTTCTCTTTCTGGTCACTACAAAAACTCAATGATTACAAATGATTAGACTTCATATTAAAATTTAAAAAAAAAGGATTGCTAGTTGAAGCTTTAATTCAAGCAAAAGCCAAACATAAACAAAACAAATCTGAGTCTTCTTAACAATCCAGCTTTGGCCGATCAGGTGAGGGCGAAGCAGGGAAGAGTTGGGACACACACATCTTAAGGACGTTGCGTGTTTGTCCTAGATTCTGCAACACTTTGACACTTGCTGTGCAGAGGGACAGAGGATGCTTGAGGCTTATTAACAGTTTAGCTCAGTAACGGTGAGAGCAGGAATATGGACAGTGTTCCTCGGGTGCATCCAGCAGTTGTTAAAATTGAGGGTTGAGGTTTAGAGTCCCAGGTCAGCAGTAACAAGCAACCAGCCTGTCAGATGATACTGGTGTCTCATTTGCACACACTCGCAGACACAGACCCACATACACACACACACACACACACACAAACACACACACGCACATACATTATGTTTGAAACAACAAGAGATTCAACACCTACACACACAGGCATGCACAGACAAACACACTTGCGATGCTGCCCTTTACATGTAAAAGCATGCATAAAATTGCACATGCATGGCTCAGAGGCTCTTGTCTGATAATAATGGTGTCTGGTTCTCTCTCTAGAACACACACACACACGCACACACACTCAGACGCACACACAGACACTGATAATAGTGTCTAATTTAGGCCCTCATATCTACAGAGTTCTCCAGAGGACTAGACCTCATCAGGAATATATTGGTGACCTACATACAGCGCACACACACACACACACACACACACACTGTACACGGTTACAATGGAACAGAGACCCAGAGTGCATGTCCATATGCAGCATCCAGGCAAACAGGTACGTCTGCACCGCGAAACTTCCTGCGCGTATGCATACATGAGGAAAGATGCAGCGTTCCTGTGTTTTATAAGGTCAAAACATATCTTTCCAAAGCCTTCACAAGTAATGAGCTGAAAGGAAATGCTCATTCATAATTCATATCAAAAATAATGAAACGGTGCCACACAGAGAGGATACAGATATAATATTCAGCTGGTGAAATATTAACATCAGAGGCACTTTTTTTTTTTAGTCTTGTCGCTTGAGGTGGTGACCGCCGAAAAGCTTACAAATCAGGGAAGATTACGACAGAAATCCGATCCGATACAAATTTTAATTCTTATTCTTAAAAGAAAAAAAGACGCCCGTTTCAAACCCCAGTGCGTCTGGTGGCTCCGTCCCCTCGCCGTACGGGCATCACGGCAGCATCACGCCCATCCAAAGGTTATCTGAATATTTCCAAAGTATATTTGAAGATCCACCGGTAAGCGGCTTCACTACCGATGCATGCTGGGACACCTGGAGCGATTCATACTCCCGATGGTGACGGACATGTATGGATTTCCTCTTTAAGTAGTCGCAATTTCCTGCTGATATCAGCGCTCTGAGTGATACGAAACAGTAACGGCCCGGCGTTTCTGTGAGGGCCGGGATCACTGGGTCTTCACTGGATTATGCATACAGTTGGGACAAGACGCCTCGAAGTCATCACTTAACATTCATCATCTGTCTGCTTCAGGGCTCATCAGAGAGACGCGGGGAGATGGAGACGTTTAACAGATAAGAACGTCTGATTTATGTGAAATTTTAATTATTCCGGATCTCTCGGACCGAGATAGAGACAGAGGGAAAGATGTGATGGGGAGATGCTGTCTGTGTGTATTCCGAACGGCAGCGTATGGGTCCTGTTATAATATTTCAACATTCTGTGTCGCAGACCGAGTCAATCTGTATTCAATCCCAGGTTAAAGAGAGTTTAATAGCTACTGCCGTGCGATATCTGCCAAGGGTGGAGACAGGCACAAACATTTATGGACAAATGTCTGTTCAGCACTGCGGTTACAAAAAGAGAACTTGACTCATGTGCAGTAGTGGCGTCTACAATTGAAGGAGTCAGAGCTGAGGCCGGACCACAACTGATGCAGAAATAGGCATTTGGCGCAGCCTGGAAACACATTAACTATTTTCACGTTTATGGCTGGTGGGGGACTCAGCAGGGAAGAAGACCTGACTCATACGCAGCGGTGTCTTTACTTAGAATTGCAGCTATAATGTAATAACAGCTTTTGGAGCTGTTGTAGGGACCGCAACTGATGAAGTACTCATTCAGTGCAATTATAATTAAAGCAGTCTTCCATTGAGTGTCTTCACAGGAAGAGCAAACGGCGTTGTCTTCAATCTCCGCTGATAATTTTTGTTTTTGTAGCTCCCCTCTTCTGAATCTTTCCTTACGGCAAACCCTCGTGGATAAATATTCTTAACCTTGTTTGAATTCTAATGCGTCGTGTGCCTAAATGTGCGCGGGTTAAGATAATGGGCTCGTAAAACGTAGAGGATTGGCTTAAAGCTACGCGGAGAGCAGAACGTCTAATTCCCTGCGTATCATAGCAAAATGTCAGACGTAACAGCTTAATCTAATCGATGACATCGTTAAACTTGAACTTTGAAGTCATTAAGATGCTAAAGACTTGTTTTATTTTGTGCATTTCAACATAATGTCCTAGTTTTTTTTACGCTCGTACACTTTTGTCGTAGGACGGCCGTCTACGTACAGTACATCAGCCTCTCTCACCACAATCAACTCTTTTCAACCTCGCCTCTCACACAGAATGTGCCTAGAAGGCAGTCCAAGTCCCTGATTGTGTAATTAGCCGCTGCCTTACTAAATCAGACACTAATTACGAGCAGATTGCAAGAACAAATTAAATGAAATTTGTGCTCCGATATGCCGTGCGCTGTAAATTCGGCCTGCAGAGTCAAGAGTCTTTCGTGTAGTTTGTTTCACTTACAGCAAGGACTTGTTTGGTGTAGAAGAAATGAACGTTTGAATAGTTAGATGATAAAGAATTGTTTTTTTTTATTTCTGTATTCTGTGCACCTTAAGCCTGGTGCATGCTTGGAATGGATGAATGCCATGTAATTGCAGGCAAACTGGAAGGCTGCATTCGAGGGCTGTGCGTGAGGTTGTGCGCCACTTAGAATTTCAAACATCTTGGACAACGTCCACATTGATGAAAAATGGCCGACCAACAGGCAAACAGGGTGAATGGGGTTTGTTTATTTTGTTCGGGAGTTTTAAAGAGCAGCTGGTCCTTCAGCAACGCTAAAAGTCGTCAAAGTGTGTCGTCAACAAGAAACTGTGAGAACAAATGAACTCCCAGAAAGGTGGCCGGACCATTTAGGGGCCCCGTTATGGACTCCTCCGGGGCCAAGCACTGTAGAAAGACTACAGCACCAACAACACTCGCTGACATTAACAACATTAAGACACACAATATACTAAAATGATTGCATTCTAATTTTTTTTTTTTTTTTGCATGCTAATATTCTAGTTGAATTTTTCAAATTTTAAACCGAAACAGATAATAAGAGTGACTGACAGACAGCCATCAAATCAAAGAGGGGATGCAAACAGTCAGCATTTCATAACCGTTCATTCAGCGTGTGTTACCAAAGAGCTGAGCCACTGTTCTGTAACGTGGACCTGAATGAAACATTCATGAGCAAACCTTGGTTTCACACACAGCCCACTGGGATGGATCATAAATGACCCATATGCCGGGTGGGCGAACGTCTGAAGCTCGACTGCAGCAAACAGGTACAGATTGAATGGTTTAATGTGTGTGGGCAGATATCAAACCCTGAGACACACGAGCGAGAGGGCAGGAGGAGGAGGAGGGGGGAGGGGGGCGACGACCTTTAATGGCGTGTACGGAACAGATCCGATATCGCCGAAGCAACTGAGGTAATATTGAAACCTTGAGGAGAAATCAAGGTTGTGTGGTGGGTGTGAAAAGAAAAAGAAAAAAAAAAAGAAAAGAAAAAGAAGGATGAGGAGAGATGAGGAAAAGAAGCAAAGATTAGGCAATAAAAAGACAGATGAGATCAAAATACAGCTCTGACACGCTCAGGCAGCATATACGCTTTCTGTGAGCCCGAGAGCAGCTGTGCTAACCTCACACACACACACACACACATACATACACACACACACACACACACACACAAGCTGTGATGTGGTTAACAGTGCTTTTGTCTCTGACAGGGTGTATATATGAGATGTTTAGAGAGGGGCTGCACTGTAGGAAGTTGTGCCAGATCCCCAGCACCACACCCCTCCATCATAGGAGAAGGAGACTTAGTGGGATTTGGGCTTCTGTTGTGGTTGCCTTAATTCTCTCCCTCTCTTTTTTTTCCATCCCCGGCTCTCACTCTATCTCAGTCCCGTACGTTTCTCAGCCCACCGCTCCGCTTCCCCTCGGCTGTTTCGCAGAATTTTTCTTCCCTTCATCCATCTTTCTTTCCCTTAACCCACCCGTCCCTCACTCACTCTCTCTCTCACTCTCCCTCTCGCTGGCGATAGACGTCCATAAGTAAATGTCTGCTGCGAAACAATGACATGATATCTGTGTGTAATCGCTCCAACGGGCACTGCAAACAGAACATACTGGGAGCTCGGGAAGGGACGTGCCCCTTCATGGAAAGACGGAATTTAAATCGCAGGCCTACATCTGTGTTACTGCACTCACAGAACAATGAAAACTTCAATGAAATAGGAGCAGGCAGGAACGACGGCGTATATACGTTAGCTCGGTAAGCCTCCGGGACCTTAGAGGATACAGCAGTTTCAGCACGAACCTCAGATCTGTGCCCCAAATGGTTGGAGGACCTGATCGCTTTGGCATGTGTGGGCCGCCGTCTAACTGCTGTAACATGAATCCAGGAGGAGTTTAGATGATGACTGTAATAAGTATAGGAACCTCCTGCCAGATCAACCGCACCGCTCTGTGATCAGGACTTGGTGGGCTTCACTGGGGTTTTGCAACTTCTGTTGTGGTTTCTTTGTAGTTCAATCTTTTCAATTCTTTTCTTTCTTTTTTTTTTTGTGCCCGGAATTATCACGCTTTCAGCATTTCTCCGTCACTCAACGTCTCTCTCCCCACCCTCCATCCAATATCCTGCGTGAGCGTGAATATATGAGCGATAACATATGAAGAAGTTCTCGGTCCTACGCTGTGATTGTGACTCTTTCGGTCCTCTGTCTTGTGCGTTTTATTGGTCTGTGGGACATAAAAGTGTTATCGAAACTTTTAAACTTTCTAATGTGTCACTCAGGGCCGAATGACTCAAGACGCTGGAGACTTGAGTAATCCTGTACGCACGTGTACATATGTACTCCCACACATTCTACATACACACACACGAGCAAAGAGAGAGGCCTGGGTGTACTTAAATACACAAAAATGTACACACACACACACACACACAGGATGGCAGATTTGCTTTTCTTCACCCCCACCCCCTTTTCTGAAACCTCAAACACCCACATGCTGCCTCTTGATTCAATTAAATCACGGTCTGAATTGTGACACATAACCTATGGAGAAGAGTGGGAGGTGTGTGTGTGTGTGTGTGTGTGTGTGTGTGTATCAGAACATAAGACATCCGCTGCTGTGGCCGTTCCTGCTCATTGTGGTAATGGATGAGGGACCTTTGACCCCCTAATACATTGTCTGTCACCCTTCCTTTCTCACTCCGTCTTTTTTTCACGCCATCTTCAGTTTTTTTCGGTCTTTCGCTCCCTTCCTGCCTGTCTGTCTCCCCCTCAATCTCTCTCCCTAATGAGACGGACACCATGCTCTCTGTAGGAGAGAGGTCATCGCCCCTGACACACACACACACACACACACACACACACACACACACACACACACACAAACTGCACACATCCATATAGGACACATGCAAACATCCATGCAGATCCGCACCACCCACACGCACACAGACAGAGAGAGAGAAAGAGAGAGAGAGAGAGAATGTCACACAGACACACTGACCCAGAAATCCCATCTCTATTATGCAGAACATCAGTTAGCTGATGGTAGAGCTGATTATGCAGCTACCCTCCGCTAGCCCACAACTCCCTGGTGGATATCTGCCTTTAAAACCCGATCCCAAATGTCTTTTTAGCATATCAATAGAGAATTATATATTCCTAAACAGTGGGACTTTCGCACATGCAGCATTTCAAAAATCTCTCATCTCGTCGTGTCGTAGCAGCAGCCAATTAAGAAAAAGGATCATTTAGACATTTTACTGCCTAATAGATATTATCCAAAAATAATATGAAACTGCGACGCTCTTTTCTGCAACCATTCAGCATGTTTAGGTTTAAACGTTGGAGCCGACAATCTGACAAGAGAGCGGCTAAATAATGTATACAATGTAAATATTTTCTTTCTCTTGTTTGGACTTTTAACGAAATTCAGATCCACTTATCGGTAACATTCAAATTCTGAATGATCATTAATTATCCCACTTTGATGTTTGCATCACTCACAATTCAAACATAGTGAGTCATAACAGCAAAGGGCAACAGCATGGAACAAAATACTACTAACGTCCACGGTGCAAGATTATATACATGAAACCTTAACAAGATGAGTCAACTATCTTCCAAAAAGTCTGCAGTGGGAGTTCACATGACTGAAGTGATGATATTTCAGGGTTCTATAAACTCAAATATACTGTAGGCAAAACTGCAAAAAGTTAAGTAATGATACAAGAGGCTTCTTTGTTCAGTTCCACTTGACTTATTTTGAAAATAAACTCTCTGATCATAAAAAACGTTATCTTGTTGTTCATTTCTTGCCTTGTGTGTCACCCAGTGAGCCAACCAACAACTTAAAAGTCAGCTATCCGTGTGTTAAAACGATATTTCATTTCTGCCGGCGATTGAAAAATGCTGCCCGTGCAGGCCTGTACAGTCAACGTGAAGTCTTCCATGTAACACGAACGAGTCGGCAACGGCACGGAAACCAAGTTGCGATCACTCTGCAAATACCTGGGCTGTGACCGGGTCCCAGAGGGCCGCCGTTATAGATTGGTGCAGAGCAGAGGTGAGGACCGGTGACCCTAACAGAGATTGCTTGCTAAGCAAATAAACAAAGTAATCTGGCTGTGTGTGCACGTGCATTTTTGTGCATGTGTGAACCTGTATGTGTGTGCGTGTCTTTGCCTTCTTGCTCATGAGGCACTAAGAGCGTGGTCCCCCCTGCACGTTCATTGATAATGCCATGCATTGCCATTCTGCATGTTTTAGCTTGGTAATTGAAAGGCCATCTGTGGTCTACTGGGGGGGTTTAGCAAAGGGTAAACTATAAGGCTCATTATTTTGGGAGAACGAAGTCCTCGGAGGCCAAAACAAATTAGTTTGTGTCCAGCTTAACCTTCAGAAAACTCAATTAGGTGAGGTGCACGCGTGTACTGTATGCATGCATGTTCTTCACCGCAGCTTTTCATACACACGCGCAAACGGCAGTCATAAACCAAAGTCAGGCTGACCTGTACTTCTGTGTAGACACAACCGGGTCCTACTTTGTCACACTGAAACTGTTGTCTTAGCCAAAACTTTGCCCACCAGCACAAACAAAAGAAAATTGATCGCGCGCCGTGAGTGTGTGCGGCTTTGCCTGCATTTGTACGTCTGCTCGGTCCATAAACATGGAAGCAGACATGACCTGCATGTCTCAGCAGTTTCCTGTGTAAGCAGACCTCTGTGTGCGTGTGTGTGAGTGTGTGTGTGTACGGTCCATCCCTCGCCTGTCACTCTTCAGTTTTGTTTCAATGCCTGTGTCTGTCTTTACATATGTGTGTATGTTTCCATCTGTCTCCTGTCACCAGCAGTCCTCTCAGCACCATTAGAACCTGTTAAGATCAAGGGTCATTTCTCCAAAGGTCAAAGCTCACCTTTCCAAAGGTGAAAAGTCACAGGGGTTAGGTATGGTGCGAGGTGACATTGAACAAGCTCGCAGCTGCAGCCTTGACAACTAACACCTTCGGGATGTTGCACAACGTCGCGCGCGGTTAGAAATGTGTCAGTAAATATTCAATATAAAGACTTTCATCAGTAAAGAGAGAGTTTTCCTATAGATACTCAGGTACAGGTGTGCTCAGAACCGCCGGTTGCCTAGCTGTTGGTAAGATCCTGCCGTTAAATTAGATTTATACTGAAGAATAGTTATATAAGGATAACAATAAAGATCTAAGAGTGGGAGCTGGAGATCTGCTTTAAAAATGACGGATTTCAGCCCAAGTCCAAGTTTGTCCTGGGAGTAGGGAGATGGGGCTGTTTGGCATTCAGACACAGGCAGTTAATGTCCACCAACACACACACACACACACACACACACACAATGTCTAAACAAATATCTCACCCAAGCACCAAGTAAACCCATTCACCCAGCCCCGGCAGTTAAAAACAAAGTTTTCCCCTTCAGCTAAACTCAGGCCTGACCATAATTGAGTCTGTTCTTTCAAGTGATTTTATTGAATCCACTTCACTGGTTTATTTTATTTCATTTTTTCATACTGCTTCATTCCGTTTTATTGTGTTTTTAATGTTTGGTAACTTGGGGACTCTTGAGGGTGAAACAAATGCCATTAATGCGCGCCTTTCTTTTATCCCTTTTGAAGGGCGTCTTTAGCTTGACATGATCTTTACGGCCGTCATTACGCAGAAATTTAAAGTGCTATTTAACATGCTTGTAGAGACGGTAACCGCCGTGCTCGGGGCTGAGGCTCGTGGAAGTAATCACACGAGTAAACGTAACGTTGAATAAAGGTAACCCAGCGCGTTCTCGTGTGCAGCCAGGGGATTTGATGATTAAATAGGAAAAGAAAAGAATGCGACTTAAGAGTTTACATAGGAGAGAAATTCACGGTCATTGAGGCAAACAAAGAAGGCTCACAAATCTGTCTCTGCACATCCAAAGAATGCATTCTGCACATCTGGACCCATATGAACATGACATTTGAAAACTTGTACACAACATATGCAAACAATAGATCCATCTGATTGCACAAAGCCCAGGCAGGCATGATGAGAGCCAATATAAGGCTGAGTAGATCTTATCACAAAAGAACAAAGTCATGTTATCCAGCAGGGGAAAAGAGCCCAGAGCGGCTCCTGCTGCTTCACTTCTCCTTTAGAAGTAGGAGCAGGAAGGAAACCTTGGTTACCACAGAGCTCTGTTGTCATCTGGGGTCATTTAACTGAACAAACACATGGCTGGTGAGTAATCAATATGTAATGATGCTATTGGCAGTAATAATCAAAAGTCTTTCAATAACAGCTTACATCATTCCCAGAGTCTCACATCGACTATACATCACCCCCCCCC
>OMNV01008173.1:23019-33775 GCA_900303265.1 Brotula barbata | reverse complement strand
TATGGGATAGAAGTTATCTAACAAAGTAACACACAAGAGTGAGCCTGCTGCTGTGAAACACAAATAATGGACAGAAACGCAGTCTGTTATGTTAATGATGCTGCTGTCTAATAAACAAATCAGACCATCGTTCACCACGACTTTATGTCAGGACACTGTGTCACTCTGCTGCTTTGGAATTTGTCTGTAACTTAATGGCCAAAATCGATTTTTTTTCATGTATTTCTTATTTTGTCCGACCAGAAGTCCAAGCTGATGACAAGCTAAAGGGAAACTTCCGAATCCTGGTCCCCCCATCCTGGAGGCACCAAGCTCACAGTGCTCTAAAAGACACCAGCAACATGCCAAACCCCGCCCACCTCTATCCTCCACCATCCACACCAGGTTTCTATGTAGGCGCTCAACCTAAATAGCTCAAGACGGAGTTACATCAGATCGTGTGTGGACAAACTATAGCATCCTCTCAGAGCAACAAACCTCAAGCTGTACTCCTCCAGATATGAACCATCAGAATATCATCATCATCAAAGGTGTGAAGACATCTACAGTAGATCCATTTAAAGGTCCAACCACACACACACACACACACACACACACTGCTGTTTCAGTAGATTACAACTCTGAGATTCATTCACACCCTGGACCAGTTGTGTTCACGCAATCAGGATCAACAAACAATTAATAATCAATCATCTCAATCAATCAGAGCTGCAGGAGCACAGAGGAACTCACGCTCACCTCTCGGTCCCTCTCTATCTCCAGGCCAGCCTCCATCAGGTTGGCCTCAAACTCCTGACGGATCAGCTGCATCTCCTGGTCAGCTGGTTCCGAGGCGTCATCGTCCAATCCGCCTCCGAGCTCCACGAACACCTCGCCGACAATGGCCGCCTCCCTTCCAGGAATCCCTCCGCTTCCTGCCACTGCGTCCGAGCCCACCGTCACCGGGAAGTTGCCATTGGAGACGACGGAGAGCCGGTCTGAGGTGCTGATGGGAGTTCGTAGAGAGCTGTGCCGCCGCTGGTGGAAAACCAGAACGTAGTCCACCTTCCTCCGACCGTCGGAGAAGTAGAGGCCTCCTTCTCTGTGGCTCTGTGGGCTTTGTGTTGAACCCACGACCTACAGCAAACAAGCGAGATTCACAACGACAACATAAATACAGAAACAAACCAATGAAAGATAGAAATCAATGGAAACGTGAATTAACGACGCCATTTAATGAGCCATCGGTGCTCTGATCTGGATATGGTGCACGGCTCTAACATGTAACACACACACAGGGGGCACTGATGTCCCAGAAGCACGCAGTGAAAACTTTCACGCTCCCTGTAGATGTCAGCTGGAGAACAGATTTCTCGTGCTCTTGTTTCTTCGCGGAGGTATCCTGGTTTAACAATGACATTTAAGAATCCCACACACAGCCCCCCGAGGAGCAGGTCAGGGAAATTATGTAAGAACTCAAGGCCACACTTTCCATTTCCAACGCATTCTCTGCAAGTCCAAACACAACCGGTGTTTGGCAAGTTCTCAGAAACAATGAAATGAGAAGTTCCAGCAGCAGAGTGGGCAGTCGGCTCACCTTCGGCTGCTCTGTGCTTTATTTAGACCGCAGGAGACTAAACAGGGAGGAAACGGTGCGAGGCTGCAGTGGCGGTGGTGATGGTGTTTCTGAGGAGGGTGATGGTGCATTTAGCATCTTTATCGTCCAGTCTGGCGTGCCGATAAAGACAAAAACACCTTTCCGGCTGTGAAAATCCCAGCTGACTGTCCTGACTGTGTGTTCTGTCAGACACAGCGTGGCTCTGTGCATCTACGTTCAGGCACACACACACACACACACACATTCCGTCAGCTCACATTTGGTTCTGGACCAAATATGATGCTGATTTTTTTTTAAATATACAAATGAGGTTAAAGTTGAAAACAGTGATAGTTAGAATATCTGATATTTATCTAAGACGGGCATTTTTTCCAGCGTGTATCCTGCCTTCACCCCTGGATGAGGTATGGATGGAGGAAACTGGGTTATCAACATTTCTAAATGTTAACTACTTGTTGCAGTTGTGTTGATTTAAGGGAAAAATCCATCTTTTTATCATATATAAAGGCGATCCAGCACTCACCAGCCACAAAACAGGAGATTTATATTGTAGTACAAAATGTTTCAAACTAAAAGAAACATTGTTTTGCATTAATAAAAACAGATGACTCGAATGTCATATATTTTAGTGTACAAAGTGTGTATAATACTGTATATGTTGTTCCTGCTCTCTCTCCCCTCACTCCTTCTCATAATAAGATACTATGATGTATTATTTTTGAAGAGTACATTTATTAATTAAGAGTTCAGACCCATAACTTTGAAAATACAGGAAGTCTGTTGTTATTAAAGAACATAAACATAAAACAAGGTTTATGGGGATGAAATCTGTACATCCTCAGCGGCTCTGCGTGTCCTGCTGCCATCACAGATTGGTCACAGCAAACTGGGATCCAAACTCTGTTTAAAAGCCAAACAAAAAGCGGAGCGCCTCCGTGGATCCTGATCATGGTTTTCCACTTACCGGGATCTTGTCCTCACTCCGCGTGTTGTGCATCCTGTTGCGCTTTAAAGACACAGAGAGAAGCAGAAGAAGGAAAAGTTGTCGATTCGTGCTGAAAAAAGGACCCGGATCACCACCTTCATCCTCATCATCCCTGGATGACACCGGAGGTCACACCGGTTCGCCCGCCGTCCCGGAGGAGCCCCGGATGGAGCGCAGCGGCGTCCATGGTTGTCGGTTGGGTTTGACGGACTCGGCGGCCGTGATCACACTCCGGTGATTCCCACGGTCCGACTGTCGGTACGGAGGCTGCTGCTCACCGACTGGCACGAAGCGCGGCACGCTGCAAAAAATGTCCGCCGGTTGAACGGTGAGAGGAGTCAGGCTGGGATTTTATGACAAAAGATGAAACGTGAAGAAACAGCTTCAAGTTCAAGTTCGGTCCTGAAAATGAAGTGAGATCCTCCGTGTTCCATCCCATCCGTTCCTCTGTTTGGCCTCATTCTTCATCACCTCCTCGGTGTCTGGATGAACGCGTCATTTTTTGCAGTGTGGGGGAGCAGGTCGTGATGGGCTGAGGGGCTCACTCAACAGGTTCACTACATTTTAGAAACGTCGTGTTTATCTCAGGCTTATACGAAGTGACGACTAGGATGAGTTGGTGATGGATGTGTGTTTTAAAAGACACACACACACACACTTACACACACCGAAGCTGCATGTCAATCAGTGGCAGGAAAAGTTTAGTCAAGGCTGTGATTTCTTGGATTGTTAGAAATATTCACACATTCAGCCAGACGTTATGATGATGATGATGATGATGGTGATGATGATAATGATGATGATGATGATGATTGTGATGATAATGATACAAAACTGCTGCAATAATCTTGCAGCCGGTCTCATATGGATTTAATCAGACAGGCAGTTAAGGATGCAGCTTTTTCCGGCTTCACACAATCGATTCTTTGTCTAATATACTCTGAAATTGGACAAATAGGAGATCTTTCTGGAGGGATAATCTCCTAGAAATCAGACATTGTCTTTTTAAAACTCCATGCACCACAACAACACTCAAATCTCTCGCCAAACTGTTTCTAAAGGAGTCATTAAAGGCAAGGTTTGCTTAAACAAAAAAAAAACCCACATACGATGATTAAATATGTTCAGAGACATCTTATTTGTACAGGAAACACATCATCACCTGCCGCACACGTTGCAATTCCTCCACCAACGGCTCGTCTTTCTTGGGCCTGCGCTCCAGGATGCTGTAGGCCGTGGAGTCCAGTCCGATCCTGGACATTTCGCGGGTGATTTGGTAAAGGGTGTCACTGTGGATGGAGGAGGACTCGCTGAGTGCTGTGGCCACTCGCCTCAGTCCTGCTCTGTTGTTCCAGGGCTCTGATAGATAAGAAGAAACACAGGAGAGAATCATTTAAAGATGACTCAGCTGATTTCTGAAGTTCTGGATTTTCACTTTTTTTTAAGCCACCAACATGTGACGTTTGATTTCAGCACAACACAAAATCCTGTTCAAACTTAGCACCAACAGTTCGCCACAGGCCAAACTGTGCCGCACAGACACAACCCAGTGTACATTAACACGTGTGTATGAATCTGTCTCTTGAGTTTTTAGTGACAGATTGCACTTTTTTGTAATTACATTACTGTCTATGTGTGTGTGTGTTCATTCCCATGTGTATGTAACGTTATTTTCGGCATACAGACAGCTGTAGCCATAGTAACACACAGGCCACGTGCCGCGCTCTCATTTCAGAACCACGGACAGCTCTCTCTCACCCTCTCATTCTCACACACGCACACGCTCACACACACACACACAGTCAGCACAAGTCCACACATGTAACAGTGGGATGTCTTGATGGATGAATAGGAGACATCCAGTGACATGATGTGTCGTTTGAAGCCACGTTTTTAGGCGGAGCAGAGAGAGGCGATGTGGCAACAGTTGAGTTTTGTTCCCTGACAGCGATACAGCAGCCTGGAGGGAAGGGAAGCGGGCCTGCAGCTGGGGGGTCACCAGTTAGATTCTGGAGGAAGGAGGATATGAATGAGAAATGTCCTCTGGTAGAAACACAAAGAGGGGGAATCTTTCTCATCCTGTCCGTGAGCCCATTTGTCAGGGCTAATATGTGAAAATATGGCCTCCCTCGTGATAATTAAGGGCAAATGATGCCATTTTAAAACATGGTGCGTGTGGAGTTCCCTTCTCGAGTCATCAGGTCCGCTCCTCTTACACTGTTGATGGCATCATTTAATCGATTTCTGGCTAATTTTCATTAGGTTGCGGTTGAAACAGTGATCAGCAGCTGTGACCCCATCACACACCTCTCATCAGACTCTGGATCTCCTTGATTTTTGCTCCCAGCACACTTTTTTGAGTTGACCAGTCTGATCTCCACTGCCCTGATGTCTGGGCTATTCTATCTATGGTGCAACGCTTTTCACTTATTGTTTCTACTATATACCGTATTTAAATTGATCTTTTTCATTTATCTTGACTTTGAGGTATTTTGTGTGTACATTGTAAGCTTGCGTGTTCTGAAAATTCAATGCTTTGTCTTCATCGTCATTATTCCTCCATATTATTTGGTTCGATTAAATCCCATCTCGGTTGAGGAATGTGACATTATACTTGTTTATTCCCCCCATCCAGCTTCATTTTAACTCTAATGAAAATGGCCCATGCCAACTTCTTCTTCCAAGGTTCAGATAATGGGCAGACCTGCGCCTGCTGCTGTAACCATAGCTCTCTCTCGCTCGCTCTCTCGCTCTCTCTAATGTTTTTCTGCTTTTATAAAACCTGCCTGCTGCTAGGAAACAAATGAAAGCTGGCTTCTTGTTAACATTTAGATTGAAAATTTAATTGCGTCAAAACTCTAAACACATTTGACTATTTTGAGGTGATGTTCGGTCGACTGAACTTCGATAAAATCTTTTCTAAAGGAGTCTACTTATCCCAGTTGATCCTAAATACTCATACATGTTGTTTTGGTTGCAGAAACTGTGCTGGATCCCGACACTGAATGTCATCACTGGTTATCAATCTCCATTAAAAATTCAAAGTCTCTTCATCTCCATGATGCCCTGTGGTGCATCTATAAGCACCCAATCATTGCTGTGCTGCAGGCAATATGGCCTTTTAATTTGAAATACACACTTAACACCGCGGTTACTTCTCGTTACGAGTAAAGCAACGTTACTCTGATCAGGCACCAGCTACGCACCGTAATCCACAACCATCGGTGAGAGAGCCTGAACAAGGCTTCGTTGGCAACATTTGATAAAACTCGGTCTGGAGGATGAGGAGAATTCACCAGGAGGTAAGGTGTGTGTTTGTGTTGTGTCTGTATGTGAGGCGATGCAGCTGTCACAGCATAATTGTTGTCATCGTCATAACCTCCAGAACGCTCACTGAAGGGACCACACAGTTCCTGCTACAGATAGTTTGGGGAATATTTAATTAAGCTGCAAACTTTTGATCCGAAAGTACCTAATATGTTCACTGGAGCGGCACAAAAAAAAAAAAGAAAAAAAAGTTGCTTTGTAACTTTGGGCGTTTTTTAGACAACCACAGCTGCTTCACTCACTCTCTGTCTAGGGAGGAAATGTTTGCTTTCAGGCTCATAAAGCAGCAGGAAGATTTAAATTCACCCTCTTCACCTCACTCAGAGCTCAGCACAGCACGACGCCACCAACACGGGCGTGGATTACCGCAGGGGAGCACGTGGCTGAGAGCGGGGCTTCGTTACAAACAGATTAATTCAGTTCAAATGTGACAAAAGAGTTCATGTTCCTCCAGGAAGTGAGCAGAGAACAAGGGGCCCCGTTAGCTCCGAGGGGTCTGAATCCATAATCGACATAACAGCAGCCTCGCCTGCAACTGAACACCGAGCCTGTCGTAAAGAGCTGCCTGTTGACGGCCGCCCCACGCAGCTCGCTGACACGCACACGCACACACACACGAGGGAGGAAGGCAGGGACAATAGGCAGGTTAGTCTACGGTGGTCCTGTCTAGTGTGTCCTTTTTGTTGGGTGAAGATCGAGGTGGGACAGGCAGGACAGGCCAGACAAAGGAGGGTCCTGCCGGGCCTTTCTATAGGTTACCATGACACTCACCTGCACAGGTAGAGGAGGGGGATCTACGCACTGCCATTTCACCGCAACTCCAGCAGAAAGAGGCAGGCGGGAAAAGCTTCCAAAGAGGCAATTTCAGTCAGAAAGTCAGATGGCCATGCTGCTTTAGTGTCAGTGTCATGTGAGCAACAGTCTGCAGCTGAGCGCAGGCTTAGCTCTGATGGGATAATACTCCTCTCCAACTGGGTGACTGGTGAACAGAAAGTCCACAACCCACAGGCTGGGAGGGCTAAAGGCCACACGCAGGCATCCCACACCGGGCTCATAGGCAGCGCACCAGCTGGCTGACTGGATGGTGTTTGCCTTAGGAATTAAAGCAGAGACAAGTAGAGATTACCGCAACCAGTAATGTCAAGTTAATGACGGCACCTTCTGTTCAGGTTTAAGCTGTGGACCTATAGAGACTCAAAAGTCCTCTATAGAGCGCAGGAAAACCAGACCTGGCAACCCAGGAGGGCCACATGATCCGGAAAGATTAGGGACTTTATACCAAATGTTGGGTGAACAGACAGGCTCCCTTCATGTAAACACGGTAAAAGATAGATGAAATAAAAGTCATAAAACGTCAATATGTAAAATTTTTATGTAAATAACGTTTATGTCAACAGCCTAAGGTGTAGAATTTGTCATAGAACGAATCAGGAATACATGAAACACGATTTAAATGTGGTAAAGTAAGTAGCACCTCATCAACAAACATCAACAACCAAGAGAAACAGGAAACAACAAGGTTGATTTGTGGTTATTATAATTATAAAGTTTACAGTATGAGGATGAGAATGGATTGCTGCCCATGTAGAATCCATATTGCACACATTGGATGAGCAGGGGGTCGAGTTTGCAGGTTTGTTTACACGGTGGGGTTTTGATTAATTCACGAAACGTCTGATTTAATTTACTATTTAGTACGTGGATGGAACATAACGGTGCGTTTCTCTTTTTTGAGCAGCAACAGTCATCACGACCAATTACAGAAAGAGAAGAGCACCACCTACTGAGAGTCCACCGTGACAGTGACTGTTTGTGTGACAGGTGATCCGTGGGAGGGAAGAGCCTGCAGGTTACACACTCTCAGCCCCAAACTCTTCAAGGGTTGATCGCCCTAACGTTCATTTAGCAAGTGATGCTAAATATATAGAGAGAGTGTGAGAGGCAGTGTCAAGCTACAAACACACACACACTCCCTCACTCTGTCAGTAAGGGTATCTGATGATGCACACTCACCCCTCTGAACTACAATAAGCAACACCCACGGACACACACACACACACACACACACTCACACACACCTCAAAGATGAGTCTCCAGTTACACATATGATACACGTAGGATGTTAAATATTAATGATTGTAACATTAACGGCTAAGTGATGTATTATTATTTTTCATTTCGGATTTCATTTTTACGGGGACAACGCACGTTGAACATCATCGTAAACCAACTGTTGTCCCTTGGCCAGCCATAAGAATCAGAAAGAAGATAGTAAAAGCATGAGAAGAAATAAAAATCAATAAAAGCATATCAAGTATAATAAGTGGGAAAAAAATACTGTGACGCACACATGAAGCAGATAATCACACATGACAAATATAAGCAGACAACACAGGAAAGGAACAGATGAATTCCATGCAGTGCAGCCACACAAACAAAAGGATTACACGGTCAAGACACGTTAAGGGTCTGTGAGTAGGAAGACTGTTTGGGTTTCTGTTTCTGAGTCACTGGTTTAAGACCCGGTACTTAAACAGTTAAACAGACCTGTCAGGCGTGGCTGTAATTCAGACCACAGACCGTGCTGCGGTGGTGTGATTGACCGTAATGTTGTTTATCTTTAACAAGCATTTAATCTATGACAACGCACGTAAGTCATCCAAGATCAATATCAAGGAGCAGCGTTTTCAGAGTGCACCACTCACCCATCAATGCACAGAAAATACAAACAATCGTCTGTTTGCTCCGGTCTGAATCAATGATGGAGTTATTGCTTATGTTCCACTACCGGTTTGGTTTTAGGCAGAAAAAGTGTCTCAACAAAATCTACTCATAGTTGGAATAATTACATGTATTACACAAAACTATGCCAGACAAATAAGGAATCTTAGTTAACATCTGAGCACTTCATATTGTTCCACTGATGGGGACGACGAGCTGCCTCAGAACGAGTTGGATCGATTGATGCTGAATTGTTGTAACCATGCAGGTATGAAAACACTCCATGACTGTTCACACACTGAGCTGTCAGCTGCAGGAGGCCCGTTGCTGAGTGTAGTTGCTTGTGTTTTTCTGGCACCTTTGACCCCAATCCGCCCTTATCAGCAGCAAACCATCACTAACTGTCTTTCTTTGTCTTCTTGCTGAGTGTTTGGGTTCTTTTTGGGGTTACAACTACAAACCTCTGCCTACTTATTCCCTCACTTGTAGGCACAGAATGTATTCACTGTGTATGGGGAGCATCAGCATACATTCACACTCCACACACTCTACACACATTTACCTTTCCTGATCACTCAGTCAGCGTACGCATCATATTTTGTTGTACTTACATGAACAGATTCCTGATTTTGTTCTTCATGGCAGGGGGACCACAGTTTTGGCTAACACACCAACCACAGCCTGGCGTGTTGGAGTTGGCCCTCGATACCACCGACCGGTCACCCTCCTCACATAACCTGGTGACAACCTACAAGAATGATTTGATAATTTTGGCATTAGGCAAATGTAGCGTCAGGCTCATCTCTTACAGTAAACATATGAATGGAGACAGCTTCAACCTCCATACATCCATGTACATTACACACAGAAACACTGGGTTCAAAGGAAAGACGCTGTATCTGCATTTACATTTCTCAGGAAGCCACTGAAAGGCCATAAATAGAATGAAGTGCATCACACCCACACATCATAATCACATACACATGTCAGCATTTACATTCCCATTGATGTGCATATCCATTGCTGTCTGATCTGGTTCCAAGATGATCCCATAGCTTCAAAAATGCTATTCATGGTTTTGTCAACACAATCAAACATCTAAAAATGTACCATGAGGTGGAAACCATGGTGGTGAGGTCATTGTACAAAGGGAATCTGGAATTCATGCATTTAGATGTTTCTGGTATGTGTTAATGACAAAAGCCATCACAGGCACAGGTTTTTGACTCTATGAACAACAAACACATCTCCAACTTTGGAGACTTTACAATGGAGTAGTGACAATTCTGGAATCAACACATTGGAGATATTTGTTTCACATAAAATTGGAGATACTAGCTTTTAAACCTGACAACAGCAATGCACACCAGGTTTGTTGTTTTTTTAATTATTACTCATACACACCAGGCCTACATGAATGCACGATGGTATTACACAAGTTACACAGAGGAACTTTAGAGCTTTCCTGACTAAAACGCAGGAACACCTCTTCACTTTCCGCACTTAACGGTCACAATGCGGTCACATGTGAACAGAAATTTTGCCAGTGTCTGCCACTTTTTTTTGCCATCGAACAGACTCAGGTGGTTCTGGATTTTTGAATATTGCCTTACAGTTGATTCATTGGATATTTCTTGAAGGTTTCGGTAACAGTTGTATCATCAGCGTACCTGAAGATGTTGATGTTGTAGCATCCTATTGTCATCCAAACCCTGATCCGATGCAGCATCACTCCTTTACACACTCTGACATACACTCTGTCTAGACAGAGAGCACACAGTTTCAGATTGTTCAAGCACTCCTGAAGAGAACATTACCGTCATTACTCCCACCTTATCACTAATTCCAAATGGGTTACCTCCACTGTGCTCGTAGGCTGGGCTTTTTTCAAACTCTATCCAGGACACACTTTCACCATGGCAACTCCAAAGGAACGCACTCAACACATGTAGGTTTGGATTCATTTCATAAACCATAAGGCGAAAATGTCATAATTTTGCTTCTTTTTTTTTTTAGTTTTAACGACGTAGGTCTTTTTTAATGTGCAGCTGGCACTTGAGGCATGATGCATGAATGGAAAAAAATCCATATGCAACAATGTATGGAATTGAAATAGAGAGGGGGGG
>OMNV01008173.1:0-22999 GCA_900303265.1 Brotula barbata | reverse complement strand
AGGGGGGGGGGGGTTGAAATCAAAGTGCAACCAGAATCCTCAATGCTCCTGCAGATAAGCCTCCGTACAGTTTATATGGTAAACATCTCCTAGAAACAAAAGCAGCAGGAAGTGAGGAGGCTTATCGCTTTAATCCATTTAGACCCTCTGTAAACTTCAAAATACATACAGGAAGCATAAAATATGACAAGGGCCTCCTTCTCATTTGCAACACCCACTCTTACTCCGGAAATTGTGATGAAAATACTGAAGACAGAGAGTGAGTGACAGGCAATGGGGAGATGAAGAGGAGATGGATGGGGAGCAGATGGGAATACAAAGAGGGAAAAGGGAAGAGGAGCTACATTTGTTGTCAGGCTGCGGAGGTTAGAAACAGTACGTTGAAGAATTTGTGTTATTGCCCCCTCTTGTGGTCAAAATGAAGTAATTTTCTTTTACTATTTTCATTGTTGATAAGCAAGAATCCACTTATGAGGTAGATGAGAGCCATTCATATGTGCAGACAGAAAATAAATGTAGCCAATCAGGACCCAGGTCTGCTGTGGGGTGTTTCCTCTTAAGAGTTACTGCAAAACCAGACTGTGAAAAACAAGAAAACTTTTAAGAAAGCAGAGATGAGTATCATTATTGTCACTTTAATAACCATCCAGGTCGGTACAATACGAATAAGCTACATTTTACAGTTTGGACATGAAGCAACAGAACTATAAGCTCTGATTGTATATTATCAACATTAATAGCAACTGACAATTAAGGAAATGTAAAAAAAAACCTGTGCATGAGCAATCAAGTTGTAAATGAAAAAAACGGTTAGACAACAATAATGCAAAAAGTCAATTTTCAAATGACAGTGCTTATAGAACATGTCTTTATAGGATTATACATTTAAAACATTTTTTACTTGTTAGAAAGTAATGATTTGTACACTTATTTGCCCATTCAAATCCAAAACCTTTTCAGCAGATAACCAAGTTTGAACAGCTACATTCGTGTAATGGTGATGACTTGGAGTGAGATGATGCCAGGTACCTCTAGTCTAAGCAAACGTTCATTAAAATCAGTAAATATATGAACATTTGTGGCTGGCTGATTTCCAAACAAGACATAAGAGCAAAATTTAAGCACAGAAAAATACGTGCAATGGTTTTCTTAACTGGGTTCCAGCTCAAGCTATTAATATTACGACTACTATTAAAATGTTTGAGAAGCAAAGCTTATATGACATTTAACTATATGAATAATGAATATTCTATTAACCCATTATGCATTTCAAATTCCAACTTCCACGACTTTTCAAGACCCTGTGTACAACATTTAAATAACCTGATTCTCAGTCACAGCTATCATATCAGTCTTAGAATTCCATCTCCTAACCGGAGTACACAAGCGGTTTCCAAACTGAGGTGATGAGTACCTGCTACGGTTGTTTCAGTAGAGCAGGTTATTATTATCTATGCTGTCAAACTTCACTTTTTCAAATTATGAGCGTGTGTGTGTG
Organism: Brotula barbata; assembly: GCA_900303265.1. Classification (NCBI taxonomy): domain Eukaryota; kingdom Metazoa; phylum Chordata; class Actinopteri; order Ophidiiformes; family Ophidiidae; genus Brotula; species Brotula barbata. The sequence goes on along the minus strand of OMNV01008173.1, from coordinate 21,501 downwards.
TGTGTGTGTGTGTGTAGGAAAATACCTAAAATCATCCCATACTTGTATTTTATGTAAAACATAACAATAACTTTTCATTTCAATACTGTACGCTGTTTTTCTGTGATTTTTTTTGGTGATACTTGGTTAAAAAAAAGAGAGATGATAAAGATGATTCCATATCCTACACATACATTATTATTATTGTTGTCATTATCATTATTGCATTGTTACTATTATTAACAAATGGTGGTTACTTTTCTAATGCTCAGTTTCCTTCTACCTCTGTTTGGGATTTCATACCTTTTCTATAATACATTTCAAACAGAGGCTGTCAGTCCTGTACTTGTTACTTCCATAAACATATAATTAGGCCCATAACTTGAAGTAATAAAAAATAATCATATTATTCATTCTTTTATTTTCCAGTTATCATTTTGTAAGTTGTAACTTTTCAAAGCGAAGTGGACTTTTTAAAATCTTTTGAATATTATTGGCTTTGGTCCAAAAAAAAATCCAGCACCGGTCACCAGTTGTGAGACTCTATGTGAGGTTTTATGAGATAGAATCGATACGGATCATGTTATGATTTTTCAGAGTAGCAGAGGTGACAACAGCACTGACCAGCATGTGCAAAATGTCACCAACAGGCCACCATATCATCACTCTCCCACAGACTGACCATCATAAGCGCTAACCTTACCCTTAAAGCTCAAAGGGTTTCAGACAAAAAGTAAAGACAGCTTACAGCTTTAACCTCTTAATAACAATGTTACAACATTCTAATTCTATATTGCTGAAAAAAGTGTGTGGATATTTTCTTTAAGATATCCAAGAAGGATCTGAGCAAATGTGAAGTTACAGACCAATAGAGGATTTGTATTTCATGTTCCTGTCTCACTCACTCGGTAGGCTGATGTTGGTTTTCAGTCTTCTCTCTTTCGAAGAGGAATGAATGAGTCTACTGATAGAGATAATTTTTTTCAATAATTTTTCCTTATTAGCATTACCTCAATTTCTATTTGTTCTCACATACTCTTTCCATACCAGCACTATAAAAGATATTACCTAAAAGTTCTGTTCATCTATTTAAAGAGGAGAAACAACTCACTTTGAATGTGTGTAGCTTTGGTGTGGAAATGTTTGGGTTTTTTCCTCCTCATCATAGAAAACTAATACATGATTATGATCAACCCATGACTTGTATCATGTGTGAAAACGACTTGCATTCATGCGATTGGGCTGCTTTTTGCTTTTCACTAAACAGAAAATCTAAGATCTTGTCTTATCACTGCATCCTAAGTTGACCGCTTCTCCACACCCTGTTTGATTCCCAGCACCAGATGAACAAACCAGTTAACCTGAACCATCCAGCCTTTTTCTCTGCAGATCTCTATTTGGTCCAGTAGATGGCGCTGTGCGTCGTCCTCGCTGCAGCCAACCGTCAATGCTTCGCGGATGTACTCAATGTCTTCCTTACTGGTCAGCTGGGGCATGCCTGACAAAAAAAACAACAACAGTATGAGCATCCAACCATCTATCTATTTTGTCTTTCAAACAAGCTAATTTGAATAACAATGAAAACTGTCTCTATAAGCATAACCATCGATAAGCATTGAAAATAAGCAAGGGCACCAGTAAGGGTTTATGATGTACCAGAACCAGGCAGGTGAACCAAAATATTCAATTTTGGAAGAACGAAAAGGGAAATAACATAAAGTTAATGTAATGAAATAAAAGTCATACCTGTCATCAACATCATGGAGAAGAGGACGATAAGGAGATTGGTGTGGTGCCTGAGCGCCAGGTATGCCCTCACACATACATCCTGGGAGATGGAGACAGACAGACAGACAGGAAGCATATTCAGATGTAATGTTTCCCTTTCTCCACATTGAATGTTTAGCATCAGTGCATGCACACCGTCCGGCACCATTTTCTGCACCTGGAATTTCTGGAAATGGGGGCTGCTTTTCTTTCCCGACGTTCCCATGACATACAGGAAGTCCGGCGTGAGGACAAAGGGAACCCACTCCTTACTGATTCCCATGAAGCTCTTATAATTCCCCAGGATGTGGCCAAAATCGATGTGGAAGAGATTCCCTGCAGAAAAAAAAACACAAAGCACATGAGTTTGTACTTTCTGTTGGCACTTTGTACTGACAGTAGTGTGACACACTGTGGGCTCAGATGACGTAATGCTGCCGCGACAGGTGGCTGAATATTCACATACTCATTTAACAGATCAGCCAATACTCCAAATCTTCCAGTAGTACTCAGGGTCCTCCAATCAAGCAAATAAAGGAAACGTTTGGATATCTAGAGTGTGTGACAATCCCACGCTGCTATCTTAACATGAAATACTAGTTATCCCTCTCAACTTGACCAAGACAAGTATACAAATACAAGAGTAAATTGACAAAAGGAGGTCGTCACCAGATTCAGTGATCATAATGTTGTCATTGTGACGATCCCCAATACCCAGCACATAGGTCGCCACGCAGTAACCACCACAGGAGTACAGAAACCGTTCAACAGCCTGCTGGAACTAGACAGAGACAGAGACAGAGACAGAGAAAGAGAGAGAGAGAGAGAGACAGAGAGAGACAGAGAGAATAATAATGCTTCATACAATGAAAGCACTTCTGTTTGCTGAGGGCATTTCCGAAGTAAATACAAAAGTAAACACTTAACAGGAAATTCAATCATTTTTGATTCCTGCTTTTGATGTTGGCAGGAAAATGAGTAACAGAATAGAGGCAGTGTGTGCAGGTGTCCTGACCGAAACTGGAGTATTTGTGTGTGTGTGTGTGTGTGTGTTTGCATGTGTGTGTGTGTGTGTGTGCGCGCGTGTTTGTGTGTACACTGTGGTGACAGGAAACAGCCTGAGGGTTGTTTCCTTGTCTGCTACAGTGCTACTTCCTCTAACATCTAACAGAGTAGCTACTGAACAAACCACCATGCTGAACCCATAATGCATAGCTGCAAACTGTGCACTGATATTGACAACAAAACATATTGATATACGAATCGATTTTTGTTGTTGATTAAAGTATTACTGATATTGCTTATTGGACGTATGAACGGAGAATAAGTGTGTACTGTGCATCAGCTCTGTGCAGCACTGTACAGCTTGGGGTTTTAATGTTTCTAATATTCACTGCCAACCACATTTCTTTCAAATTTAAAGTGCGTAAATTTTCACAAATTATGTAGTCATTATGCTTAATTTCACAGGCCGGCTGTGCTGTGTACCTTGTCCTCACTGACACACTTTTCCCGGAGCCACTGGCAGAGAATCTCATCTTTAAAGGCTCCCGTGCTACCGACAACACTCTGCTGGATGTTAGCTATGGTCGTGGCGTCCTTCACAATTTCGATCATGCCTAAAACGATAAAGACAGAGAGACAGAGTGAAGAGAAATGCACAGCATAACATTAATCTGCTTTGGCATTCGGCCCTGTTGTGTTTACGGACCTATCCTGTTGCCAGTGGAAATGCAGCCGTAGGGTAACAGACACAGGTCCAAGGATTCCGTTTCCCAGATGGACTCCATGATCAGCAGAATCTGAGCGAACGCCAGAGCTCAGATTAGATAGAAACCCCCAGGTCGACTGACAAACTCATCACTGCATGTCCTCTTTGTGAATTACATTTGAGGTCACTCACCTGCAGGATGAGCATATCCTGTCTGAGGTCGTCTCCATCTTTAAAGATGATGCCGATGGAGTCTTTGGATAGAGTGGTGGGGTCGGCCCTCTTAAACTGCAGCCACAAAGGCTTCTTCTTGGACGCCATCACTTTACACTGCTCGATCTACACACACACACACAGTTAAATGCATCTTATTATGATTATGAGCATTGTTTGATCGGATCTCTTTGATGTTGTCAATTTTCTACTGAATTCCATTGAACACAGAGTTGTATGATTTTGTGGGTGGGTGTGTGTTCCTTCCTCACCACGAGGGTCCCTGCTCTCAGTCCAGGATCATAAGGAATTCTGAAATTGTCTGGCAGACCAGACAACTGCAGGGTCTCCAACTTCTGACGCAACTGAAACACCACTGATAACCCATGCAGACGCACACACGCACATACACACACAATGCTATTTCAGTTTTTGTGTATTTGAAATCACAAAGCTAATAAACACCTTAAATCACTTCAAAAAAACAATCCGAAGTTGGAATGAATATTAATTAATCTGCTTAATTGCAAACAAATTCAATGTTAACATTTTTTATTTTTCATTGTCCTTTACTTAATTGCTTTGTTTATCTTGGAACCTACACAACAACAGATTTAGTTGTAAAACGAGCTACTAATTTTCAGCTGTAGTCCCATGGGAGGACACGAGGTGTAAAATGAAGTTTGGGTATTGTATGCATTTCATAAAATGCACAACTGGTTGGGAATGAGATTATTTATCATTTCATCAACACAGAAATTCAATTCTCTGCCTCACCTTGTGGAGTGACATCATACTTGTCAGCAGACATGGCCTTGATCTCTCGGGTGACTTTCTGAAGAGCCTCAGTCATTGCCACCTGAACAGTGGCAGGGAATCAGGCCATTTAGGCAAAGAGCAGGTTAACATACATGCACTCTCTCTCACACACACACTCCACATAGGCAGTGAACGTTGCAATTTTATACATGGACTAAATTCATATGAGAGTCAACGGATGTACATGGTTCTCATTCCAATGCAAACTACTCCAATCTCCATGGCAACACTAAATGTTTGAAATCTCTGGGTTATGTAGAATCTCCAGCTACTTTCTAGAGACTGACTTCAGGCTGGAACAACTACTGTTTTACCCATTTTGACTTGTTATCTTGCTCGCTTCAGGCTGTATCCAAATGAGAGTTTGATCTGACAGGCATTCACTGCAGCTCGTGCAGAGCGGTGAACACGGCGCTGTTGCTCACCTGTTTCCTGAAGTCCTGCAGCATGGCCTCCCCACAGCCTCGGAGGTAGGCCTCTAGTAGGACAGCATATCTCTGCTGGTAATGCATGGACTGGGCAATCTCACTGCGCAGGAACCAGAACAGAAAATGACCTATACGCTTACTCTGTGGAGAGAGAAAGTAAAGGTAAAGGCAGAGTTTCTTAGTGATAAACACCACCATATATTCATTATAGTGTGTGATGAGTGTGAATGACCCCCACACGCTTCTGGCTCCTGCTTACCCTCAGAGCTCTCTTCAGGAGGAATCTGACCAGGGCGCTGTCATGGTAGGGCTCAAACTTGACAGCCTGTAGGAATAACACACACATCAAATAATGTAGGTTAACCCATTTACATATAAAATGAGTCGAAGTTGTCATACTGATAATGAAGCAGCTTTTCTAAATTCCTAAGAGGGGAGATGGCTAAATACTTTCTAATATCAACAGATTGATTTTGGAGAACACATCGTAACACAACATACATTAGACCAGTGATTCCCAACCACTGTGTCGTGAGAGATTGTCAGGTGTACCGTGGGAAATTATCCAACTTCACTTCAAAAATATCATTTAGTTAATGCAAATAATTTGCCATGGTTGAGCATCTGTGCCTCAATGTAGTGACTGGCAGAGTAATTAAATACTCTTCCACGTCAGCGGGTGGCAGTAGGTAGCACAATAATGACCTTGTTCATTTAAGACAATAGAATTAGTGATGCGTGCGAGAGGTGGCGGTGACAAGACAAATAACAACTATGGATAAATATTTGAAAAGGGAAAATCCCTGAACCCGGCCCTGTACAAAAAGTTCTAACCCAGATGAAGAGTGTAGTATCAGTGGTGGTCAAAAGGAAGCAAAAACGGTGAGCTCGAGGCAATGCAGCAAAAGTTATCTTTCGTTTGGATTTACTAGACCAGGGATCGGACAGCACCGACTCTGTTATGCTTGGTGTGTGGGGAAAAGCTATTCAACAGTGCCGTGGTCCTAAGCAAGCTTAAAAAACCATCTCCAAACAAAACACCCGTCACTTCAAAACAAGAACACGGACTATTTTGTTCGCCAGCAAAAAAACCCAAAACAAGTAGCAACAGGCAACTTTTATGACAAAAACTACAAAGGTGTCTGAGAGAGCTCTCATAGCAGATCAGCTTCGTATTCATCTAAACAGGCCCACGTTTCACACTGAGTGAGTATAAATAAATTGAGAGACTAAATTGTCATATATACTGTATTAGGCTACAATGTATCAAAATATTTGGTTGGCGGTGTGCCGCGAGATTTTTTTAATGTAAAACATGTGCCTTGGCTCAAAAAAGGTTGAAAAACACTGCACTAGACTGTGGCAATGTAGGAAGTGTGCGGAGAAAACTGAATTGTGGTCGGACAGAATCGCAACTCAAATGATAACTGAAGGAAGAGGCAAAGAGTGGTTCAACTCGTCAGTCAGGAAGTTAGACACGCATAAAAAAAAGACCAACCCACCCATATTTTTACCCATCCTAACTGTAAGGAGCAGTTGGTAGCCACAGTGCAGCATCCTGGACCTACTCCACATCTACATACATACTCCACACAGAGAGAACACTTAGCAGCCCGGGACTCAAACCCACGACCTACTTGCTGTGAGGCAACCTTACTAGCCGCCATTCCCCTGTGCCACTTCAAAAAAGCTTTTCAGTTTCACGTGGCAAAACATTTTGAATGTGGTGTTTTAAAATGAAAATCCCTTATCTTCCTGCTGTGTAGTGCACAGATATGGCATTAGGAGACTATGAGTCATTTGCATATTTGATCAAAGGGACTTTTGTTGGCCTGAGCTCAGCATTCATCTTGTTCATGCAAGGCCGACTGCAGAGCGCTATGGAAACACAGGAACGGACAGGTTGTGTTCACTGAGCTGCTTCTTGCCATGAGCGTGTGACATTTTTTAACTGAATCAGGAGAGTCGGTGGAACAGAGGAAAGTTCTTGTCCGTCAGGTAAAAGTCAGTTAATAAATATGAATTGTATTTGTTTTTGTTTTGTCATAAAGGACAATAACTACACATCTTCGGGTGCATTGTTGCAAGATTTTGTTTTGTTTTTTTCTAAATTAGAATAACAATTGCGGCATTAGTAATCTACTACATATTTACAAGCTGACATTTAAGCTTCCTAAACCATAAGAAAATGGACCGGCAAAGTAAATTTGAATGATTTACTTTAGTGCTCCCCTTTTTAAAAAAAAGCAGAAGTACTGAAGAAAATCCCCAAATAAGTGACAAAAATAAAAGATAAGACTTCCTTCTGGCTTCCAGGCACAACTGGAAATTCCAGAATACAAAGGATGGACTTGCAGGACAGGAAACGAAAAGAAAAGAAAAGAAACACCTGTACAAGCTGGAGCAGGTATCTCAGCACATCATCGTCTTCCAGGGTCTCCAGCTTCCTGACAGCCATTGAGCGAACCTGAGCATCTGAATAGTGGCAGTCCAGCAGCTGCATAGCCAGACCGACATCCAGACCACTGCACGGGAAACATGAGGACCGGATATGGGAGGGTCAAAATTATAAACCAAGGACCGATTTATGCGGCAACATACAGTATCTGAGAAGCCTTTTACCTGCTGTCCCATGCGCTACTGCGCTCCAACATTCGGTGTGCTGCTAAAACATCTTCCTGTTTCCCCCATCTGATTGAACCCAACAGCTTTGGGTAAGCTCTATGAGGAAAGGGAAAAAAGATTTGGTTTTATAATTAGAAACCTACAGAGACAGAAAATCTACATAACACTTTGAAGATTCATTTCCTCTTCACTGTACCTCGGGTGTCTCATACACTCGTGTCTGAAGTGCCAGAGTAGCTCTTTGTCCTCGGGACTGAGAGGGTGCAGGGGGTCGGTAGCGACAATGGCTTCAAAGTGTTTCCTCAGGTGGTTCGGCATTTCTCTCTGACCTCGCTCCCCTCCCTCGACCTCCTCACCCCTGGGTTCCCGGCCTACCTCCCGGCTCTTGGGCAGCACCACAGGGTAGCAGTACTTATCCAGTAAAATGGCGATGGCCATTGAGGAGGCTTTGTGTGGGTTGGTGGCTGAAGTGAGCTTGTCAGCGTTGATGCTGTTGTTACTTTCGTCGCTCTTCTCTGGCATTTTCCACATGTGGAGGATGAACTCACCCTGGCGTAGCAGAGATCGATGGTCGATAAGCAGCAGGTTGACGTAGTACAGAAGACGACTCTTGGTCTTTCCTGAAAGATGAAGACATAAGCCCGATTAACAAACGGCTAAAAGTTTAGCCTTCATTTTGCCTGAAACATGTAACACATGGAGAAGCAAACAAATGGCATGGCTCCAAGCTCTAAAATGTGTATTCAGTGGAATCATGAATTATTCACTTGAGTTATATTGTATTGAGCAAACACATGGTGTATTGATTTTCAGTGACTGTCTTTGACTTACCATCATGGGTTCCACCGCTTCCGGGTGTTGTATTATCCTGGTAAGTGAAGCCTCCTTTGGGGTTGGGGATCTGGGCTGTCTTCCCACAAATTACCTGGGTGGGATGAACAGTACAGAGGAAGAATGAAGTAAAAAGATCACTAAAGGCTTTAGGCCAGTTTATTAGCAATCAGTCAACATCGCCAATCCAGCAAAGTATGAGGAACATTGTCAAAATCTACTACGTTGACTATGGCAAAGCTGTTTCATGCTGTCCTCTTGGCCAGGTCGCTTTTGACTAAATAAGACTTGCCTGGTTAAATAATGGAAAATACATAGAAATAAATACAATTTCTGAATTGTTATATACTGAATATAACCTGTAGATTAAGCCGAGCCCCCTTTGGCAGGTCTCTGATCTTGATGCTGAACTCCAACCAGCAGTTCCACAGCACTTCCTCAGTGAAGAGTTTGGAGGACGTCCTTTCCTGAGAGATTAAGGACACAGAGACCGCTCTCATCCATACCACTGAAAAGGTTTCACTCCAAAACCTGCTAATTACATATGTTTTAAAGTAGATGCTTCCTTCTCCTAACTTAATTGAAAACAGATTTAAGTTCAAATAAAAGGGGGGAAATTTTCATAAAAGTCAGGTTGAATCACCTGGGCTAGAAGCTGCTGGCCATGGAAGATGGTGGCCTCAATAAAGACACTCAGCTCAGGGACTTTTGGCAATGATGGGATGTCGATACCCAGCACCTTTACTCTGAACTTCCTGTTGCAGTCCCACATGGAGATGGTGAACACTCGTTCATGGTCCTTCTCGTCGATGGTCAATTGCTCGTGGGTACCTAGAAAAGAAAAGGACAACCACAATGGAGATCCTCGTTTCAGTTGCTGAGATCAACTAGTTTTCGTGCGGCTTCCCGCTCAGATAAGCGCAATTATATCTTTGATAGAACTGCAAAGTTTTGACACGTTTAGTTTCACCTGGCCTGTCATCACACAACCAAAAGTATTCTCCCGCCCGGCTACCCTGGTTACCTGCGACTCCAGTGCAGTCATCCACTTGGGCCCAGTCCTCCTTCTGAACCAGATCCAGATCCAGATCAGGTGGTTTTTCCAGAACAAGATGGATTTCCTCACCGTTTTTCAGACACTGGCGGATCCAGTTGAAGTTCTCCAGTGGCTTTTCGCCGTACAGGTACTCCTCTCTGTGGGAGATGCCAATGTAACTCTTAGTTTGTAATTGTAAAAGACTAAAAGCTACTAATCATCCACTCTGATCTTAAAAAATTCGAGTTCCATTTCTGTTGCTGCAGATTACACAATTTTGCCTATCAGATTTTTGCTTAGACTGTTATTTTGAAACCTCTGTGGTCCTTGAATGTGAACAACCTATTTAAACATTGATTGGCAAAAACTTGCCTCCCAAATCTCAAACATTGTGTCCATCAAAACAGGAGTGTAGGCCGGTTAATTCAAATGTGTTGCATGTTGACATAAGGTTCGAAAACTTTGGTTTGTCTTTGAAATGTCTGTAGGACAATTTTGTCTATTTTTGTTTAGCATGTAGCTTACCTGCCACACACACGAAGCACAAAGTCTGCATCACACATGCCCTCAGGTATCCCCAGCAAAGCTCTCTTATTGGCCGTTTTGGTAAAATAGTTGAGCAATATCTTAACACAATGAAAAAAAGGGTTAAAGATGGTTGCTATGCTAATTTATGTTGATCTGTAGCTTAATACATTTCTATTTGTAATAAATCTCTTCAAACGCTCATGGCAGTGAGCAGCGTTTGCTCTACCTGTGCTGGTGTGTCACTGATGGAGACCTTGATGGTCTGGCTGGCTGTGCCGATGTGGATGACCAACAGGATGTGACCATTACTGACCTGAGAGGAGGAACAAACCAAAGGACATAAGTGGAAAGAGTGAATTAAAAACACAACAAACAAAGACACATACTGTACATCCACAGACAAACACCTTGCTGAGGAGCTGCTCAGGCAGCAGTTTTTGGGTCACCCAAGGGTCCATGGAGTAGAGTTTTGCATCGCGTTCCAACAGTTCCATGCGCCGTGGTGTGAGGAGCTTCCTGCGAGTAAACTCAAGCTCATCGTCGTGCACGTTGCTGACGTCAGTGACATCATAGCCAATCAGGTAGTTGAGGTAACGCTGGTATTGCATGGACTCTTCTGAGGGCTGCGGTCGAGGAACCAGCTGAATCCGCCCCACCTCTTTTTTCAGGGCTTTTAAATCATAACAGAATTGGTTTACATCATCAAAACAAACCAAATACAAGCACATTGCATTAAAATCCTTTCATTTATTATGATTCACTAACTATATATTTTTTCCTAATTTCTAATTTATGTAATTTTCCTTGTTTATTCTAAACTTGGTGTTAATAAATCTATATAAGCGTAATTTTGCTCTCTTTGTTTAGCTCTCCATCTTTAACATATGTATTGACCACCACATCCTTATTGTTCTTTGTTGGTACCTCTCCAGTAGCGTATGCAGTCCAGTGTCTGGAAAACTTGGTGCTTGTCGTAGATCTCACATACGGTGCCTTTCTTCTGGTAGAGGAGGATGCAGTGGTCAGGAGAGAACCGATGGTAGAAGTCAGGACAGAGGTTGGAAGACACTGCCCTCAGCCACACCTGAGCTTTAACCTAGACGAAGGTAAATAAATACATGTAAGTAAGTTTTGATTCAAAAGCAATTGCTACAATGAATACAGACAACAATGAAGAGAAAAACTGTCAGCACATACAGGATGTGGGTGATGTTCTTCCATTAGAGATCTAAGTGAATGAATCTGTAAATTGTGTCACCTGTTCCACGGTCCAGTTTCCAGCCACCTCCAGCTGCACAGAGTCGTGGCTGTTTCCAGTCCGTGCTGGGGTGGGTATGACAAACTCGACAGTTATCTGATCCATGGATGCACAGGAGGACGCGCTGATGGCTTTTTTTCTTCTCCTCCTCCGACTGTCTTCGCGCAGGACTACAGGCTGTTCGTCACTCACCTCGATCTGCTCCTTGTCCATTGCCTAGCTGAGGAGTTGGGCATAATAAACATTAGACTGGGCTGGTCCATGGTTTTAATGTTTAATTTTCCACAACCTGCTTTAGCAACCTCTGCTCAAAATATAGATTTTTCTGATTCTGATAATACTCGTAATTATTTTGGGATTTACCCCCAATTTGGATTTGCTAATCCCCCATCATCACATAGTCGTGGAGGGTGTAGACAGTCATGTGTCTCCTCAGATTTACATCAGGTGCACAACAGCAACATATATTTTTTAATGCACATAGAAGTCCTCTCTCAGATCCTATCCCTCCCTGCACATGCATCCTGATCAACCACTAAAAGACAGTGTAGCATTAGCATCATAGCTATAGGCAGAGAAGGAAGTTGTACCTGGATTCCTATCATAAACATCATTAATGCCCCAACAATCTCCAACCCTTAATTAAATACTATAATGTCCAGCCTTAAAAGGTAAAACATAACCATATTTTACCTAAACATAACCATTTAAATGGCTTGTGTGAAGACCCGACCATTTTTTTTCAGGCAAATCACTGTGCTTGATCGTAACTCTGATGGTATCCATATTGTTGTTTCATGGCAGGAACAAGTACATGATCCCTGACAGCTTCACACCTTCAAATGTTGCCAAATGTGTTTGTTGCAATGCCCAAACAAGTATCCACTGAGGGGGAATGACACCTTACCGGTTTACCTGATAATCGAGACACTGATTTTCATCACCTTTTGGCTTGCAAGAGAGTTAATTCATTAATGATGGGGTATGCCAGTAGCGACATGGTCTTCGCCTTCAACCTAAACTAAATCCATGTGTGGCTGACCTAATTTCTCATCTGTACTGCTCATGCTGCTGCTTTCTGTAAATTATTTTTTAATGGCGGATTTCCCCGTGAGTTGAAAACAACAATATGAAAAACATTTTCTTCCAATGTATTTTTATCACAGAAAATATGTGATTAAAAAGTCACGTTGTATCCATTTACACAGGGAGAAGAAACTCGTGTCTGAAAACAATTCTAAATCAAACCAAACATGCAGAGTCCTGCGGTATTTTTTAAGTGTTCTCAAACTGTTTGTAGGTGGTGCAATGGGTTTGTTTAACATCACTGAAAAGACAACTGTATTTTCTGTAGCCACTGAACAATTAAAATGAATATATTCTTTGCTAGATCCACACTATGAGACTGAGAATCCTGTAAACTATCCTTTAAGGGGCATTATTGGCTCATCTGTATTTTCTACCATATCATACCCAGGTTATAAAGTATGAATAACATCCCTTGGTCCACATTATCCAGAAAATGCATTTCTCCTTAGGGCAGGGGAACAAAATGGCATCAACCAGTGTGGCATCTTGGCAACATATTTGGGATCAATGCATTGCTCAAAGGCTCAAGAGGTGATCAGCAACAGCCCTCGCTCATATTACTAAGCCAATATGAACAATAGTTAAAAAAAAAAAAATGGTAGTGAAAGTTTGGCTGGCTTGAGTTTAAGGGAATGCAAGCCAAAGAAAGTCATCTTAGTTTTCTTGCAATACTGATATAAAATGAGAACAACGTTCATGTGTTTTTGTTTTGCTATTGTTTCATACTTACATATAGTACATACGGTATATTAAGCCCGCATTGCTGCACTCCGTCACAACTAAATCATGGGATGAGATTGTTTGTGGTGTTTTTGTTTTTGGTTGGACAGTCCAGTGAAGTTTATAATAACAGGGGAATATTAGAGCCATAGTGTGGCATTAAATAAGATTATCTTCGTATCGTAGACCTTCGAACCATCCACCCAGTCATGTGATTTCTTGACTGGAGTTTCAGATCTCGTAGTCGGAGGAAGTTTTAAAAAGCAGGAAACTAAAGCGGACACATTGCGAATGTATTTAAAACCTACAGACGCTCCCTGCACTTTTTAACGACATTTGCACAGATATTTGTCCCATGTAGACAAAGTGCTACGATGGAAGAAAGTTTAGAAGAAAACATTTAAAATGACACCACAGCGGATATGGTAATATAACGGCACAGCTGCTATAATAATCTAGAGAAGAGGCAGAATTTGGTATCACAACTTCAGTAAACAGTTTTCTCACCCACCAATGAACGCAGAGGCAGAAGGCGAAGAAACTAGGCGGTCTGGGTGAAAAGTTCGGCATTTATGCGGTACAAAAAGATAACAAAACCAGCGTAAATGCCGTTTTAAACTTTTAGAGTGAAGCCTTCATTAAGGAAATGCTGCATTTCCACACACGCTATATACGTCAAGCTAGCAGCTACCGCCGGCTTGCAAAAAGTATTAAAACTTCCGCTTAATTTTTCAAAATAAAACCAACAAGTTAACAAACGGAGACTGAACACTTTTATGGTTAAATGTGTTGGGGTCATTAAGGTATATTTTAATATTAAAAAGTAAAATGACTTTTATGATTAAAAGCTAGTGGTTATGACCTCAGTAGATTGTGTTGTGCTTGCACATTAATACTTTTAATGAATTAGTACTTTTATTTTGAAGGCAATATTTGAATTCCTTTCTTTTTCATTTTTAACAACAACATAAGAAACTAACACTGCAATCATGAGTGTCATTAAGCATTGGAAACATTTTGGAAGCTGCACTTCAACATTTTAACATTGTAACATTGACCTTTCTGTCCACTAGTGGCGGTTCGGAGCAATGCCTTCTGGAACTGATATTTTGATTAGCATTGTTGCCTCGCAGCAAGAAGGTTCTTGGTTCGAGTCCCGGGCTGCCGTGATCCGGTTTCTTACCTTCCCCAAGAGCAAAGACATGAATCTTAGCTGAATTGGAGTATCTGATTTCCTCATAGCTATGAAGAGGAGTTGTCTGTCTCTATTTGTCAGCCCTGCCATAGACAGGTGACCCGTCCAGGTGTACCCTGCCTTTAACCCAATGACCCCTGGTTAGACCCCCCTAATATGGATAAGTGGTACAGATAATGGATGGATGAGATTTTGTTGTTCTACTGACAGTGACAGTTAAGGGTTCCTCTCTATGCCCCAAACATGGTGCCAGGCCTGATATTTCTACCAATATGAGAGAAGTGAACCATAAAAAAACAAAAAACAAAAAAAAAACACCATAAAATAAAATTGTTGTATGACCCATGAATTACATTGTGATCACTTGATTTTTATCAGGTTCATCGTTTCTGGGCTGCTCCTGTCCCTCTTAATCTACTTTTGGCATAGCTACATGAGCTACATGAGCTAAATTTTTATGCTTAATTCATATTTATTAATGTAAACAAGGCTAAATAGTGGAAACAGAAACATCAGTAGCACTTATGGGGTAATAGCTTATTTCACAATTTTATTTTCCACAAATTTTTCTTTGTTTTTACGAGTGGAACTGAACTTGATAGAACTGAACATCAAACTCTTTTTTCCAGGCTGGTCTCACTTTGCATTGAGGTCATGATGAGTAAATGTCCTTGACTAGTTGAGCTCAAACTACCTGTTGTACAAGTTGAAGCACTGAAAATTAAACGCTGGAGGCTGTCCGTATATCTGTACCGCTGCAAAGATAAACAGCTGCTGGGTGACAGAGATGTTCATTATCTTCACAATCCCCTCCCCAGTGGATGTAACATCACATTGATGAAGTTTGTGACATCTTCCAACAGTCTATATTTCATCATATAAACTCAGATTTGCCATACAGTAGCTACAGTACACGATCTCTCCTGGCGTCACTTCCCATTTGCTTATTCGAGCGTTTAAAATAGTAAACTAAGGGTGTGTTCCTGTTGAAAAGTAGATAATAGGATCCAAAATGAGATAATATGTTGTATAATTGTTGGTTTGGCCGTCTTTCATACGTTTAACCCACTCAGTGTTTTTGTTGTGGAAGTTATATGACGAAAGTAAAAGCGAATGTTCTCTGACCAATAGGAATTAGAGAATCTTCTGATCGACGTTGAATTTGACCAATAGAATTACCAATGAAGGCACGTTAGTTCCTGCCCCTTTTCCCAACAAGGCGACTGTTTTGGTGAGTTGAGGAAAGTTCATTGAAATAATTTTTAGCTTTTAAATCGATGAATTTGATAAACAAGGGTATAAATTGAATTATGTATTGATGAACTCGGTAAAGGAGAAACTGTTTGAAGATGACAAGGCGTTGCTTTTGCGGTAAATGTCACTTTGCTGATTGCTCCGTAATCGTTCATTGTTGACGTTGGTTGTTTTGTTGTACTGGGTTTGCGCAACAGACTGGCTCGTCCATTTTTAATGTTTTGAACAATGACGTCCCACTCATACGATCAAAGACATAATTGATGTATCCCCTACCGCCGGACAATAAGCTTCACTCTCGTTTTCGTCGAAGTGAGCGCCTCGGCGACATTTCCTTCGTGACAACAAATTACACAGTTTCGTTTGAAGTTTTACAAAGTGTAAAAACGTTGACATCGTCAGCGTTTCACACTATCTCATGATTTTAACATGTACCGTTCATTTTGGGTGATTATTTTCGTTTTATGTATGACTTGTAACGACCTAGTCCCAAATGAATTATTGCTGCCTTTCCCAGTATTGAATGAATGAGCCCTTTATGCGCATGCGTCAAAGGTCCGAACGTTTATAAACAAGATGATGCCACATGATTACATTGCGAAATAAATGACAAAGTGAACTTTTTGAGATTAGAGTATTTAAATACATAATGCATAGAGTTATATACTAGCAATGACAAGAAATTATTAAAGTGTTTACTGACGGCAGTGTGATTATGTAATGATAGCCGTGCAGCCTAGTGTTACCTTATGTCACTCCAGCTATTTATGACCTGTGTGTTACAGCTGTGTGTGTGAGTGTGTGTGTTCAGTAGTCTGCTCGTATAAGCGTATGTTTTGTGTATTTTTCCAGCAATTAACATTATAATTTGATGACATGTTGGGCCTATATATCTTTGAAATTGACAGTTTACATAATCAAAAGTGTAAAATTTATGAACAAATGGGCGTCAAATGAAACAGAAAATAAACATACTTTCTTAGTGAGGTGAGCCAAAGTGCTGCCTGACACGTTATTTCAAAGTCTGCTCTAACTGCATTGGGTGGAGACCTGCTGATTGTTAAGGCGATAATGTATGATGTAAATTATGTTCTTACTCATCATACCACTTGGTGGCATCGCAGTGTTATCATCCTGGAACAGATCAGTCAGTCATCAGGGTGGAACTGTGTGTTTCAGCTCTCCAGTTGTGTGTTTGTAATGAGGGGGTTGACGCTCTGCATCCCTACTGTAATATCCCTGTCTGTGTAATTGCTCTCCTAAGTGTTCTTGCTGACTGTGGCTCACATGAGGCAGTGACATGAGAGTTTTCAATCTCCTCAGAGCTGGTCTTCTACGTCTCCTTACATATCACACTAATGCAGAAATATCTTATCATGTGTGCTCCTGACCACAATTTCCAATCCTTACCGATGTCTATCCCATTGATCTAAATATAGGTGTCACACTGTACCTGTTTCAAATAGAGTAGTCTTTGTAACTTAAGCTCTTGCCATCCCAGACCTAATAATGGACTCTTACAAAGTCATTGAGATCCAATATTATGGTCAGTTGGGCCTGTCGTATTCTGATATTCATGGCTTCATCAAGACTAGAAGTACTTACACCACTTTCCTCTACTTACTTAATATAGGTTTTCCTTTAACGTGTCGCTCTATTTCAGTAACAGTAGAAGAAGACGAACATCGGTGAACACCTAACATGGTGTGGGAGGTGGTGACCCCGGCCATGTTACCCAGCAACTACAAAGACCGCAACGTGCCAGAGGCTGAGCCACAGTGTGAACACACAGGTAACCATTACTAACCTGATTAAGTTATTTAGATCACGAAGATTAGTTTCACAGTTACTTCTACCATTAACAAATGAATGAAGAGAAAGTTGCATGTGTCACTTATTACATGAATCAGCAACTCAGTTCAATCATTACAGTCTGGCTCGTTAGAACAGAGCAGGCTTTTTGAGGCGAGGCCTAAAAAGGTCAGAGTGTAGAACAGCCTGTTTACACTTAGTGTTGAAGTGGATTGAAAACAGAGCCCAAATTGGAAAAAACCCCACTTTTTTCCACTATGCCCCTCTTAAAAGCTTCACCTCTGTTGTGAATTTCAGCATTGGTGATGATGGATGAAGACGGAGCCCAGTCACAATCACATGACCCACTCCGCTGCGAGGAACAGCTCCCCGTCTCACCTGGATTCCCCACCAGCGACAGTTACATGGAATACGGTATGGAAGAGGAAGAGGGCTGCTGTGGAATGTTTGTAATGGAGCACGTGTTCCATCACAGAAATGAACGACCTGTTTCAAACTTTCTGTTCATTTCCCTCATGAGGATATCGTACATACCATAATACTCAAAAGTCACCCAGAAACCTGGCTTTCCTCTTACAGACGACCTCCCAGAGCTGCAGGAGGTACAGGAGGAGGCAGAGCCCACAGCGCCACCTGTCTACCAGGTAGAAATCAGTGTGTCCCACCAGGAGCGACACACACATGGCCCAGAGATGCTCGACACACACTGGCTGACACAGCTGGCTCACATCGCCACAGGTCCCCAGAGCCCACTGCTACAGGGGTCTCCTCACAGCAGGTAGATACGCACATACATCCAAACACACACGAGTGCTCCTATCACACCTCTTCACCTGTCCCCAACTGGTGTACAACTGGAAATACTTGTCATGATCACTAGATACTGTATGTAAAGTTTTCATTGGTAGAAATTACATTTTGTTTTGTGCCATATTCCTGATGACCTCACCTAGCCACTAGGTGGTAGTAATGCATCAATAAGAAGATAACTACAATTAAACAAGAAGTAGATGCAGCAGCGTTATATAGTATATATAGTAGGAGTATTATTAATATGTAATATTTGACCAGTACAGTATCAAATTGAAGCCTCTGGAAGTGGTTTTATAGTAAATGTTGACTATGGGAGGCATAGGTCAGAAAATGGTTACATACATAATATTCCTACACTCAAGTACCGTTTAATTAATTTGATATGTCGTTGGATTATATCAGCATCAATTCAGTACAAATATATATGCAAATTTGCTGTCCATTCTAATAATTCTGGGTACTTTTCAGTTTTTCTAAATAATCTCTGAACTCAGAAATCTCCTGCATGACACTACAGACAGCTACCTTTGCTTTTGAAGCAAATAAACGGTAATTGGAGGAAGGAGAAGAAGTAGGAGTACTCACTCACCTTGTACACCGAGTACATTTAGTGGCTTTGCTCCTGGCTAATATTGGCATCTAGGATTTGAAAGCCAATAACCTGAGGCAATGTGTAGAGTCCATTTTCTCTGTGTTCTTCTGTTCTTTATCAACCATCTCAGCTGATAGAGGATCTCTGCAGTCAGACAGCTTTCACCATTGAACCATGACCACAGCACACATATTTCAGTTCCTTTGAGAGTGACCACTTGTGAAGCGTTCCTCTCACAAGATACCAAGTGCACTTAAAGTCATGTTTGATGTGGAATGAATATAACGTGTACAGTATGGTTGAAACAGCTGTCACTCTTGTGTCATTGTTACCCGTTTCATCCGATTGTGTGTCTGTGGCATTTTCAGCTCCTCTCCTGTTCGGACCCGTAGCGATCTTCATTCTTACGCTCGGCCTCCTCCTCCTCTCTCGGCCAACATTGTGTCTCCACCCGGAGTCAACAGCAGGGAGCGCAGGGGCAGCTGGGTATGATTTCTATGTCACTGTTTGTGTGAAAACACCAGCCGAACTCCTTGCCACAGAAACTGGAAATGGCAGGACATCTGGCAGGTGAACGTAGATACCAACATTCAGACTCAGGCTCTGTGCCACCAAAAACCAGATGCACGCTGGGTTTTTTTAGTCACCTGCTGCAGTGTTTTGTATCTAGAGTGAGAACTTGCAGAACCTGCGGCGGAGTGTGTGTTTGGTAGCAGCTGTCTCGCCTCAGGTCGCGTTTGGCAGCGATGAAACTCACCGCCTCCTTTCCACAGACGAGCAGCGAGTGCGGCTCCGCAGTGTCGACCAGATCCTCCCTGTCCGATGATGAAGACATGGGCTGGAGCGTCTCCTGGCCGCCCACAGCCTGGCACTGTTTTCTGAAAGGTAGACACTAACACACAGAGACACACACACATACACACACACAAACTCATTCACTGTAGCTTGTTTGATTTGGCACTCCTAAGTTTTCTCAAGTAATAGAAAGAATAGATGATGACGAACGTAGGATTTCATTTGAGGTTTCGTCTTCTGTTTTGTCGCCAGGCACTCGTATGCGGTTTCACAGTAGATCTAACGTGAAGTGGCACGGTGCAGAGGACCTGGACTCTGCTGAGGAAGACTCAGACAATGAAGACGAGTGCAAGAATCTGAAGGTACGTGACCCAAGCAGTCAGTGGGAGCAGAACGTGTTGCTCAGTTATTGAATTTTTTTCTTACATAATATATATATCGTGTCAAGAACGCAAGGCTGAAATACAAATGGTGCTTTTTATCACAGCGTCAACAGCTTTAAAGACATAGTTGAGAGTTAAACATCAATGGGAGTCGGAGGAAACATTGCGTGTTACTTGATTTGAAATATTTCGCAGGGTTACGGGTCAGAGGGTCTGCAGCTGGTCAACCATTCAGAGGTCGTGTTGTGTGGTCAGTCGCTCCTCCAGCTGACCTTTGACCCCGGAGCATTCGGACTCAGCCACATGACAGCCCAGTGTCAGCTTGACCACCCTTTCTATGTCAAAAACAAAGGTGTGGGGGCTGATGGGAAAACATTTATTACGGTGTTGTTACAATAAAGCAACTTCCTCACAGTCGCTTCTCTCTGTCAGGGTGGTCCTCCTTCTACCCCAGTCTGACTGTGGTGCATTATGGGATACCGTGCTATGAGATGGAGGTGGGAGACGTGTGTCTGCCTCCAGGACACAGAGATGCCAAACACACGGATGACTCGCTGGTCTTTGACACGTTCAGGAGGTAAAACGCAAACTATTTTCAACGCAGCAGTAATATTAATAATCATAACAATCTGACTCAGTTTACTGAAACACTCAAACCAGCGGGAAATGGAAAGAAGTGACACAAATAAGCGTACTTTCATCAAACAGAAACTGGAAATAAGTCATCGACGGAGGAAAAAATGCTTTCACTTTTCCTTTCCAAACCTCATGGCTGCGTGTGTGTGTTTGTGTGTCCTCCTCAGTTATGATTTCACTCCCCTGGATTCCTCGGCCGTCTACGTGTTGAGCAGCATGGCCAGACAGCGACAGACCTCTCAGTCCAGTGGGGGCGCTGTGTCCCCAGACAGAGACACATTACAAGGTATACTGGTTAAAAAGACCTAAGTTTGCTGTCATTTATATTTATTATCTGGACTTTCATTTAAAATAATATGTTTTTAAATGGGGATCCACTGATTTCACACATTAAATTCTGTTTGGTCTTTGGGTAAATTTGCCGGCTGAATGGAAACGCAGAGATACAGTACGTCATTGTGCGACGTTGCGTAAGTTGCGTTGTGATCAATTCCATTTCAATTCAATTCAATTCCATTTTATTTATATAGCGCCAAATCACAACACAAGTTATCTCAAGGCACTTTACAGGTGAAGCAGTTCAATATATAGAGACCCAACATTCCCCCATGAGCGAGCACTTGGCGACAGCGGCAAGGAAAAACTCCCCTTTTAAAGGGAAGAAACCTTGAACAGAACCTGGCTCTAGGAGGGCGGCCATCTGCCTTGACCGGTTGGGTTGAGAGAGAAAGTGGGAGAGGGTGGGGAGAGACACAAAGAGAGAAAACAGAGAGCAACTGAAACAATAACAGTAACAAAGATGAATCTGGATATGAGTCCAACTGGAAGCCGTCATAAACTCCATGTGGACCTGACGGGTGACAAAGCAGAAATACTCCGGGGACGAAGACGAGTTAGTAATATGCAGTAATGGGACATGACTAAGTATAGATGGAGAAGGAGGAAGCACAGTGCATCCTGTCATCCCGGCAGTCTAGGCCTATAGCAGCATAACTAGGGGCTGGTCCAGGGTGATCC
>OMNV01008172.1:121910-132710 GCA_900303265.1 Brotula barbata | reverse complement strand
GGCAGCAGGAAAAGAGGACAAAGGGAGGAACAGTGTGTTAGTGAACGGGCAATTAGTTGGAAGCAGTTCACACTGATACAGCAACCAGAGGGAGAGAAGACGATGCTCAACACTATGGCCTGGGCTCACAAAAAAGAGAGATACATAGAGATATAAAAAGAGAGAGACAGTGAGAGGAGGAGGAGGAGGAGGAGGAGGAGGAGGAGGAAGGGGAGAGACTTGTCAACATGATTCAGACCGGACAGGATGCTGAACATGATTCAAAACTGAGTGAGACATCATGAAAACATAAAGAATGACTGGCAGCTAGCAGCAGATACATCAGGGTTTATCAGGCAGAGACAGGACAGCTGCCACACTCACCGGAGGTTTGGTGGCGGCGTTCAGAGACTCCATCTCAGCGTGGGTCATCCATACGTTACTCGTCGACTGCGGTCATGTGAACGAGAGAAAAGTGAAGACATGAGAGGAGAGGGGAAGACAGTTCCTGTACGTATGTCAGCGCATGATTTAGTGTGTGTTCACTGGACAAATGGCTGCAAATCACGGGACGTCAGACAACCGTAAACTCCTCTCTTGTTGTCACGGCGATTCTGATCAACAAGAGGTCAAAGCTTCTATTTTGAACTGATAACAAAGCTGGAAAATCGTGTCGATTGCAAATATGTATTGTCTCAATTTACTAATATGAATTCCACTAATGCAAAATTTGCAATCAGAGACAGACAGGAAGAGAGAACAAGCGGTGTGCGCGCAACATTTTTACAGCATTTTTCAACATCTGGTTCATCTTTGCTCCTGTGAGAAGGCATCAGTTGAAAAAAGTCAGCTTTTGTTGGTCATCTGGAGGCAAAAGAGGCGGAACTTTGAAGCTTTCATTCTGCTTCGGAAAATTCAATGCACATTTTTGCAGTTTTACCACGTGTTGTGTCTGCTTGATATGTTTGATGTTCTTAACATTTTCAATTTCCCTTTCTTTATTCTTTCACTCCGACAGCTTTAATCCTGCTGTGTCACATAATTTCCATAATGTGCTCAGCGGTGGTTGTAAAACTTTATTTGATGTTACATATTCCCAATTATATTTTATTTTTTGTGTCCTGAGATTAGTTTCTGCTGCAACAATCCCCCCACAGATATCATTAACATTTAACCTCAACTAATCTTTAAACTGCAACCATGTGGTCTAATGTGTATCACATACTGCTACAATATAAGTGCAGGGGGTGTGTTCTCGGTGGAAAGCCTCCACTCACCAGGAGCAATAAGCCCCGATAAGTAAAAACTTTAAGTATGTCGTCATCAACACTCTGAAGAATGCAAAAAAAGACATATGCAGGCATTTAATGTCTTAGTCGTCTGCACTTAAAGGATTTTGTACTTTGAAACCTACAGGAGAGCTGTCTGAACTTGAATTTTTCATGACATGAGAACACATCTGAGGCCATAAATGTTTCCTTTCTTTCAGTTGAACAAAAGGTTAGGATGTGTGATGTGAGCAACCCAGAGGCGGAAATTAAATACATTCACTCAAATTGTACTTAAGCATGACTTCGTCTGGTACTTTCTATTCTAATCTGTTTACTCCTCTTCACTTATTAGTTAGTTTTGCAGATTTGAAATTCTTTGATCACTATCAAATGAAAAGCTTGTTTTGGCTTGACAGCATAATGCATTTTAAACATTTTACACTTCAAGAGTATCGCATAATCCTTAATCTGACCCGCAAGCAGGACAGTCCCCAAAACGGCACATGTATGATACCAGGAGAAATTTCAGAATCGAAATGAATACGTCTACGTTTGATAGATTGATCAGTGAGGACATTTTACCAATAATACTTTTAGAACAGAGTAAAGTCTAGTAGAACTTGGACTGCAGCATTTGTACTCGTGTAGGCGTGCTGTTCTTTGGCGTTAGAGAGGTCTTAAACATGGGTCTCACAGAGCGAGTGCTGGCTGGAGCCGAGGGGCTGGTGAGGGACACCATCTCCTGGATGGCCAGCCGGAGTTTGAGGCGGTGCAGTGGGTTACTGATGCCGATTTCCCTCTGGATTTCCGTGTCTGAAAGGTTGGCCATGATGGCACCGCTCTTCACGTTGGCGCGACAGGCAGCAACGTACCAGGCTGGCATCCCCACCCACAGCTGGGAAGAGGCAGGGAACGGGTCAAAGACACAAGGGATGACCTCATGAACATTGCAGTTTGGTTAGGTCATTTTTGAGCAGAAGCTCAGTCTTTTACTTTGTGACTTGGCGTCCTATATACACTAGTTTTAATGCAATCATAGGGCTTGTATGTATCATTATGTACCTCCAACCAAGAGACAACAGTGGGGCCATCCCAAGAAGCAAAGGGAAGTCCTTGGCGACAAGCTTCCTCTAGTAACTCGTGCCTGGTAGGAAGTAGAGAAAGAATAGATGTCTTCAATGTTTTTCAAGTGAAAGAATTCTACTAAAATAAACCCAAAAACAAATCCAGTGAGGTCATTCCAAGCCACTCACTTTTTCTTGCTGCGGCGATCTTTGTCTGCCGGACCCAGAGTTCCGGTCTTGTTCATCCCGATAGGATCTCCTGAGGCTACGTCTTCAGACGGTGTGGATACTGGAAGGTCAGAGATGACAAAAACTATACAACACTCAACTTAAAACAAAGTCAAAACTAGAAAGAAATAATCCTGCAGGGTGACTGTGTTGTTCATGTTGTACATGTGTTCAAAGTATGAAATATTTGGAGTTCTGTGTGTATGTTTAAAGAGATTTTCTATGTGATAGCACCAAGAATTGTGAAGAATTGGATTGATTTTCTCCATTGGTTTTAATGGAAATGGCTCATCATAGTGGAAAATTGTGTTCACATTAAGTTGAATAATTTGAAAACTATGAAGGTTTTTGCAGTTCTGTAATGTTCCAAGTGTGCTGAACACTTATAAGTTGGTTTGAAGTTT
This sequence comes from Brotula barbata, assembly GCA_900303265.1. Lineage (NCBI taxonomy): Eukaryota > Metazoa > Chordata > Actinopteri > Ophidiiformes > Ophidiidae > Brotula > Brotula barbata. The sequence continues at coordinate 129,764 of OMNV01008172.1, read as the reverse complement.
CTAATTGAAAGTCTGTAAAAAGAGTTTTGTTTCAAAACATGTTCATTTTGAAAAATCTTCATTTTTGAGTCGTATTTTATCAAAATCTATTCATGTTTAATATGTGTAAGATTTAAAGGTCAAAGTACGACGAATGTGAAATTTTGAAAAGCGTGAATGTTCTCTCCATTCTTCTTAATGGGCCTTCAAGCATAAAAAATATGAAAAGAAAGACTTGAGTTAGCTAAACTTTCTAAAATTGTCTTAAGTATGTTGGAGTAGCTGAAGGTCAAAACTGTCTGTTATCATAAAAATAATAAAGAGTGAAAACAATTCAAATACTGATCACTGATATGTAGTCAATATTTTCCTGTCCTTTATCTCCCATCTGTTTACCCAGAGAAACAGATCCATCCCGGCCAGGTTGGCCCATCCGTCCTTTCTCCTTCTTTCCAAAAAGCCGACCAATGGAAGACTTGATGCTTTTCTTCTTACTAGACTTGTGGAGAGAATCTTGGCTGCTGTTAGAGCTGCTGCCATCTGCCGAGAGACTGGAAGGAACAAAGAAAGGCATGAATGGAGCAAATAGACCTAAGAATCTAAATTATCCGGCCTGAGAACGCTCCCGCCTGGCTGACTTACCTACGAAACTCTCGGGGGTCATCGAGCATCGCCCCTGGATGGGTGAGGGTCATCCTATCCAATCGCAGGGCACGTGGAGTAGGGGGAGGCGTAGAATCGATGAGGGCAAGAGACCGATCATCTTCTCTGTTGTTCTGAAACCATTTTGTAGAAAAGCATTGCAGTGTCTTAATCCAGTCTCTCACTCAGTCACAAGGACGGATGAAAAATATACAAACCTATAAACCTAACGTATATAAACATGACCTGACCTAACGCTGACCTCCATGACCTTCTTCTTCTCACAGAGAGTGCAGACAGGTGAGCCTTTCTTACCTGTCTATCTGTCTCACGGGCAGGCGAATGTGGCAGGCGAGGGGTGGAGTGCCCGGAGCTGGGGGGTGAAGGTGAGGCCAGGGTGGAGGAGGTGATGGACGAGGGGATGAAGCCACGTCCTGTACTGTCTCTCCCCAGGGAGGACGGAGGAATCGGCGGACTGTCCAGAGCCACGCTGCTTACCCGACTCTCGATCTCCTCAGCCCGCAGCTCTGTGTTCTCCTTTTCCTCCTGGATCAGTCTGGTTTTGACAATAATCAGAGTCAGTAAGCCTCGAGTGCGCTAAGAGCGCCACCTTTTCCTCCAGCGTAAAGTCTGGTCTGAAGCTCCTCTAACTTACTTGATCTCCTTGTTGATGGCCTCCAGCTGTTCCTGCAGCATGATGGCCAGGGTCTGCACATCTGTTTGACCGCTGGGTGACAGCAGCTCAGAGCCAAACAGAGTCTCCCTGTCCTCCTCATCGTCAGAGCAGCCCACATCTACACCTGGCTCGAACCCAGTCCCCAGCAGAGCCCCGCTCTCCCAATCTGGGTACTGCATACAGACCACAACCGGCGCGTAACACTTGATACCTCTACATTTGTGTGCCCGAAGTCAACTGAATCTAATTTTAGTAATTCTGATAATCAAGGTTGGCAAGGCTGCGTGATACTTCAGTGAATTGTCATGGTTTTCAGATCATCTTACGTCTGAACTCCACCACTGACATTGGTTTTTTTTTTGGAAGTTGTACTATTTGGAGATATTTAGTGTCCACTTACCGGGTTAGTATGTCTTTCAATGGACACTTATAGATCCTTGTAATATTATTTCAACAGCACGAAGATAGAAGCTGTAAAATGCTAACATTTGTTGTGGAATCCCAAGTAGAATTTTCACGATTTTCACAACACTCTTTCAGTTACTTCATGCCAAACATAAAGAATTACCAAAAGTCAGTGATTAGTTCATTCATAAATTACCTGAGAACTGTGAAATTTTGTAAAATTGACTCACTTTAAAACTGCTTGATGAAAGTTTTTACCATTTTCAAAATGGTACGATGAAACTTTAAAACATTAGAAAATAATGTACAATGCCTCCACACAAAGTGAAGACAAACATGGAAAAAAAGGTGCAAATACGTTGCACGAGTTCTTCAAGTTAAGAGCAGTAACTGAATCTAATGATGCATAAAAATGAATCTGGCGGATCAACATACGGATATTAGATTCCCACCTTGGTCGAATCCTCTCGGGCAGAGCTCCAACGGGCACGATGACTTCGCCTGACCACACCCCCCGTGGAGGCATTACCGAAGGGATCCAAATGAGTGGTGGAGCCTGCTGGGAGGGACCCGCCTCCATGGGAATATCTCAACTCCAGAGCACTTCCTGGCAGAGAGCGGCTGGAAAAATAGAAGTGGATATCAGACATGAAATAGTAATTACGCCTGAAAGATTTGCTGTGGCCACATAAATTGAGCAGTGCAAATAGTGTAGGTGATTTATGATCCCTAAAATGTTTTTTGCACATTAACCGCATTCATTTGAGCTCAGCAATCATAACATACAAATTCTAGACTTTCGCATCGTATCAGCTGAGAGCACAGAGAAGAGACGTCTACTCGGACAGCAAATGTAGTAATTGTGGACATGACATAATTCCACCATTTGCAGATGGTCGGTGGTGATTTTATCGTTGCTGTTTGTTCTCATTGTTGTCTTGTTGTCGTTGTGGATGTCCTGATCAATTAACGATCATCTCTGAATTTTCAAGTAGAAGCATTTACCGTCCAAATTGGGCTCCTGTAAATGTGATAAAATCCGTCCAGCATTGTGACTCTGTTGAGTTGAAAGTGTTGATTTGGACACAGATTGTGTTTGGCTCGGAAACAGTAAATCGGAGAGGCTCCGAACTTATCAATTGAAGAGGATCTGAACCTGTCAATCAACCCTCTTGTTAAAACAGTTGTGCATTTGTGTGAGAAAAAACTGAGTTACAAACAGAGAAAATTACTCTCCAAAATCAGAAATATACTGTATAAAGGTACTGCAGAAATATTTTACAAGTGTAGAACAAATCAGAGGAATGTCATAAATGATGATAACAGGGGGATTATACTTCATACATGGACAATGTGGTAAAGTACATAACGTCTTCATTAGCAGGTAAGCGCAAGGCGGTAAAGATGGCAATGAAAACGTCTGCATGTCAACATACGTGAAGTGAGAGTTAGAAAGCTGTCTGATGTCCCGTGTGTTTGCACAATCAGTCATCGAGTCGAAACTGTGTTGATATATCAGGACCGTTTTAGCCCTGTGAGCACTGACTGTTAAATGCCTCCGACACTGAGTGATTTATCTATAATGTCTGACGAGATAAGAGACAAAATGCTATAATTTCAACCACCAGGCCACATAAAATTCTCAAAATGACAGTCTGACATTCACTCTTCTTGTGGTGTTGATGTATAAATGACACTAACCTAGAATAAGAGCCCCCAGGCCTGGCCCTCAGCTGATCCAGCTCCAACTGAATCCGCTCCAGCTCCGCTATCAGCTGGTCCTACAGGTGCAAAAGTCAGGGAGAGTTGGTGAATAGAGAAATATATCTACTGACTTCAACTAAGAATGAAGCCTGCAGGCGAAATCACCTTGTTTGCCAAGAGGTCATCCTGAAGTTTCTTCATGTTAGACAGTTCCTCAGATAGAGCGTTCTGGAGAGGATAAGAATTGGAAGCTTTATGGTTTCAGAATGACACCAATATGTTCTTAATCAGATGATAGTTTGCAGGCAAGGTAGCGACATGAGAGAACTAGTTGTGGTTGGTTCCATTTAAAGCTGCACACATGGCAGCAGAATGTTTATTTCATCAGCCAGAAATCCTCTAAAGCCTGGGCCACGGTACAAGATTGTTCAAATGTGGAAAATGTGAGACCCACACATAACAATTTGAAGTGATAATCCTCTCGCAACTCCATGTCAAATGCAACAATCGCAGAAAAGCTATGTCACTCGTTGACATTTCCCGACCAAATCAACACCGTAAGGTTAGCGGCGCTCATCCTTCGTCTTTGGTACCATTGTTAGCTCTCAGCTTTTATTTAGCACAACTACAGGATGTTGGGTTGAATTTGATGGGAAAATTTGAACGTAAGTCCTCAAAAAATTGCATTTGAAATGGCTTTCCTGATGGCCTCTGCGCAAATCAAAAGAAGTAAAATAACCTCCAGCTACAAATAAACTCTATCCAAAAGTTTAATCTTTGCTATTGATTGGTTGTAAGTCTGAAAATTGACTTAATGACCTTGTTGAGATTACCCAGCCGAAGATGACATCAGCAAACTTTACTGGGACGTTTCCTACCACTGTTACTACTAATCTGCTTCTTTGTGTATACGGTCATATGTTTGTACTTTGTTTTGCCGTCTCCTCCTCGGGTTGGCTGGTTTACATCAAATTTGTTACTGTGAAGGCAAATGAATAGGGCACTAATTCAGCCGAAACAGAGTACTTCCTACATCTAAGGAGCTGTAAAGATCACAGATAAATAGTTTTCCCACATATTTGTGTTGTTGACAACTCATAATAACCTGCTACATGCTGCTAGTGATATTTAAAGATAGCTGAGCAAAAAAGTCAATGATATTGCTGGGAATATTTACGAGTCGTTCACTGCTGTTTACGAGACAGTTTGGAATTTTGGAAGTTTTTACTGGTCACTTCCTGGTGGGAGAACTGTGAGGGAACATTCCCAACACCAGAATTTCAATGTGGGAAATTGAGGTTTCGATTAGGCCGTGATTCTCTGTTCCAGTGCCTTTGTTTGATTTAGCCTGTTAAATAGGTAATGGATAAAGGATGGATAATGGATAAAATGTGTGTAAATGGAATAAAGACTGTGTGTGTTGCAGCTTTAATGGGTTCTATTCGCTTGTTAACACTTTCATGGAGTTTGAGCAGGTCACCTTTTCTTCAAGGGCGGCCATTCTCTCCTTCAGATGGAGCTGCAGCCTCTCGTTGGACTCTGACAGGAGTTTGTCCACTGTGTCGGAGAGACGTTTGTTGTGTTCGTCATTCATCCTCTCCCTCTGCCTCGCCTGAGGAAAGAGAGTGACGGGTGAGAGTGAAAAGAGAAAAAAAAAAAATGAGTGCAAAAAAGAGAACGAGAGGGTGGGTGGAAAGTTAATAAGAGCATTCTGCTTGACTGAGAGTGAGAGAAAGAGATTTCTATCTGGATGTGCGCAGTCAAACAGAGGGTTCAGAAAATTAATGCGCCTTTGTGCAGCATAGACGGACAAAAGAATGGTGTGAAAGAGGGGGAGGACGAAAACAGAGACAGACAGAGACAGAAAAGCCATGCTGACTCACTCTCTGTAGCTCCTGGTTCTTCTCCTCCAGTTGCGCCTCCATCTGTCGCAGTCGCTCCTCGAAGTTGCCATGACGCTCCTCCGCCTGAATGATTGGACAGGAAGGAAGCGGGGTTACAACATACACCGTGTTGCGACACAAATACAAATGAACACAAAGAACGCGGCTTGTTGACCGAGTCTACCAATTAGTTACATGCCTGTACAGACCAGAGTGACAGGAAAGTTTGTTTGACTTTGTTTTACATGGCACCAATCTTATCCTCCCAAGAAAGCCATCCTGCCCGAACACGCAAGAAGCAAGTGTAGCCGTTAAGTTCGGCTGCCGGCAGGTGAGTGTGTGTAGACTTTTGGCATGAATCTAAAGTGTGGTTACAGGCATGAGCATACGAGCGGTTAAATAAGTCGATTCTAAAGAATTTGTATGGCTCACAGCGTATAACGTGTTCAGGATCAAATAGCTGAGCTGAGTCTGTGACCTGAGCCGACTTTCATGTCTGATTGTTTGCTCATGAATTACTGGCACCGCTCGATGAAAATATTTGAGATTCATCTGTCATTTGCCATCACATAGCCTGTTCCACTCATGCATTGATGTGCGGTATCACACGCACATTCATGTCTGCACTAGGCTGCACGCCTACACACGTCCACACAAACATACACTCGTATTCACAATCAGTGATAAAATACAAGGTCTGATGATTCCATTCCTCCAAGGAGGGGAGTGGGGGGGGGTCAGGATGTGGCAATGACTTGCTAGACCGCTGAAATGAATAACAGGAGTGGAACAGACTGTGGTCATTAGAGACATAAGCCTGAGAAAAAACAGTATTTTTTGGGTCTAAATTTTTATGGGTCTAAGATAAGAATGATCACAATTACTGTAATCACTATACACACAGAAGAATCAGGATTAACGGGACTTCCTGGTTCTCTGAACGCGAGACTATAAGACAGACTGTCCAACCAGTGGGGGCTGTTACCATCCTTACCCCGAGAGCCTGCCTCCCTGTGGGCATAAAAAAGCATTTAACAGCCCATATAAACAGAGAGAACCAGCAGTAAACTAGTAAACAGAGCTGGAGGTCCACTCTACTCTGGACAAGGCTACTAGAAACAGCTATGACTTTACAGGTAAACAAAAAAGCATAAATTACATAAATGTAACAAATCGGCGTGATACAAATTTGTGGGGTTTTTAAAGTTTTTGCCTGCTAAATCGAGAGCAATTGTGTGTGTATCTCCTGGAAAAAGAGGATGTATCATAAGCGATGCTGAGTGTCAAAATAAGGTAGGTAGAGCATGAAAAAGTCGTAGAAATGCAAAAGTTTTTCCGTCTGTGCTGGCCTAATTAGCCATAGCGGCTAATTAGGATAATCCGTTTTATTTAGCATAGTTATGAACGTTATTGTCCCTATTTTGGTGCATCAATCAATGCTGCAATTTTTCATTTTTCACACTGCACTAAACAACTGCGACAACAAATGTGACTCCTGCCAAGCATGAATAAGTTCCCATCACTGAGGGCCTCATTAAAAAATAATACTAATCAAATAATAATAATAATTATAATCCTTATCCTTTCCTTTCTCAAAAATTTTGACCAACTGAACTGAAATTCCAGACCTTCACTTTCATGGTGGCGTTTTAAAATGTTTCTACCTACTCCAAAATGGAATGTGGTACTGAGAGCACGTTTAAACAATGCAGACAAAATGTAAACATTACATAAGTCAACTAACATGACACAAGTATCATAGACTATAGATTTGTTATAGCAAGCCTATCATATTTGTAATGTGTTTAAAGTCACATTTTGGTTTCTACTGTTGATCTAAATGTCTTCTTCATACGTTCTGTAAATGGCATGCAAGTTAGTGTCAACACAATAAAACTACGTTACTATAGCGACACGTATTCAACACTGCTGTAGGCCTTTTCTTGATTGTCATCCAATTTTTCACCTATGGAATTAAGAAAAATTAACATATAAATACTTTTTACATCCTAATAAAAATGACTGTAATACTGTCTTTCAAAAAAAAAACAGGTTTTTGCCTAAAACATTTAGAGTCTTTGTCCACAGCTTTCCAAGGGCCTGGAAACATGATTTCAAAATCCTTGACTTTTCCAGGGTTTCCATGACTATATCAAAATCCCGCCTGCAGAATTAGAAATAACTCCATTGGGTGATGGTACTAAATTATCTAAGTTGTGAAAGAGTGGTTATAGGTAAACACACTCACACACACAGACCTTGTTGAGTGCTGCCACTCTCTGGGCGAGCTGGGCCTCGATCTCTGGCAGGGTCTCTGCCCGCTGTAATGTTTGCTGCAGCTTCTGCTTGGCATCATCCAGACGCTCCTGAAGTTGCCGGTTCTTCTCCTCGCTCTGCAAGAATCCAGGAGGTGAGGGAGTGCAGATCAAACGAAGAGTGCGAGTAAAGATTGCCAAGGGCAGCAGACATGATTAAAGACGTTGGGGAGAGGGAAAAAAAAAAGGGACGATGCAATAATGATGTACTCTGTCTGTCAAGGTGAAACACGGCTAAGCTGCCTATCTG
>OMNV01008172.1:98082-121890 GCA_900303265.1 Brotula barbata | reverse complement strand
TATCTGCAGCAGAAACATGGACACACACAGCGAGGAGGACTTTCCTACCTGTCTGTAGAGAGACTCTTTGCTTGCCAGCTCATTCTCCAGTTTGTCTTTTATGTCATGGAGAGACGTCGCCTCCCTCTGGGCACTCAGATACCTGCAAACCGGAAAGGAGCAGTTAACAGGGCACATGTTGGAGGGAGGTGAAATCTGAGCGTTCCTGGACGTGAAGGCAAACACAAACCTGCGTTCTAATGTGGTGATTCTTTCTTCCATATCTTCCCTCTGACAGAGAGCCTGGGAGAGTCGAAGGAAAACAGAATATGTCAAGATTTGTATACAGAAATAGAAATGAAGGCAAACTAAACAGAGGTTGAAGTATAAGACGACTGTCAAGTTTATGAGTCGGCGCTGATCAAAGAGACTGAACTTGAACCACACCGCCGTTGTTAAGAGTTTTCAAAGGCCAAGAGACGGCGGAGGGAAAGAGGAGAGCGGCGGTGGCACATAAAAGGGCGTCGAGCGAGGAAAAGTGATTAGTTGAGGAGGGAAAAATGGAAGGAATCGGGTGGAGAGGGAGAAGGTTTGCAAGGAAACTGGCTCTGCTGCTTTAACCCCAAAACGCTCCGCGCACCTTTCAATCAGCTATCAGCGCTCTGATTAACAGGGCTGCAGCCACACAAAAAGGCCTGCAGCTCTACTGATGGCACCGTCACCATGGCTACGGGGTAGAGACTCTTCTGTGTGCAGTAGCAGTCCTTGCTGCCAAGTAGGCAAATGACTTTGTTACCATAGTGAACTGTTCCATATTTCTGTGAGTGTGAGCAAAATAAACCCGGTGACACTGCAACAGACACAGACAGTGGAAGCTTTCTATTTGTCAACAGGTCAGCAAGTCTCACCTCCTTCACGTCCCTCTGCAGTTTCTGGTTGGCTTCCTCTGATCTGGCCAGCTCCCTCCTGGCCGACGTCAGCTGCTCCTCAATCTCCCCCACCTGACGGGAAGCCAAATGTGGGACACCGGTTTGAGTGCGCGCAGGTCATTTTCAGTCCGTAGCACCTGCAGCTCGTGATATTTTGTTTGTTTTGGTGAAAGCATTAGACCGTAAGTGCGAGCGTCCCCGAATGAAGTACCTGTCTGCACATGAGGGCCAGTCTCTCTTTCAGCTGCCCCAGCTCTGACCTCTGTCGCTCAATCTCGCCCTCTCGCTGTCTGTCAATTTCTGCATCATCTAATATGGAGGAAGGTCCGTTGGGGAGACGCTGCACGAAGAGCAAACATTTGGTTTATTTCAAGGAAGCAAAGTGGAGGATTCTGAGAAGCTGCTGCAGAGTGATGTATAACGCTGTGCCAATCAAATGAGAAATATAGAAATCAAGTTCTGTTTGATGCCTCACAGAGATACTGAACAGGTTCAGAGCTCCTGGTGGTTGCACAGACAGCCTTGAGCTTTCTCTGTCAACCATCACGTTACATCACCATCAGGGTGGACAGTTTCACCTTTGATTCTACAAGAATTTTTCCCTCCGCTAAAAATATTTCCTCATTTCTCTGTTTTAAAACAAGGCCTGATCAGTTTTCACCCCCATTTGTGAAGGAATACATCAGGAATACAACTGATATATAATTCGACCGATCTGTGGATCTGTGAAATTCAAGTCATTCTGTGTGGCTTTGCTTTGGAGTTTTCAGTGTTAAATAAAAGCTTTGTCACCGGGATGCCCTGATGGCTCAGCAGTTAAAGTTCATCCTACATAACGCAGTGGTGTGGGTTCGATTCCGGCCTGTCCCCGTAGCTGCATGTCATCCCGTCTTTCATGTCTGTACGTACCATAATAAAGCTGAATTCATAGTAACTTTTGGGCCTCGTTTTTATGACATCCTGCCTTGCTATCTAATTGTTCAAACTAAATCAAATAAGAATTAAAAAAACTGAAATCAATTTAAAAACTCTTTAACTACACTGAAAGTAAGCTGAAAATGAAACACTTTTTGAAGACAATATTGAAATAAAAACTACCAAAAAGCTTTAGTTAGTTAGGGTTCATGTTTGTGTCTTTGCAGTATTTAAATCATCATTACTGAATGTTGCTTGCACCAGAGAAAATCGGTAATGTACAGGTATCGTTGCCATGGTAACCTGCAACTTAATCTACCCTTTACATTAATGTGGAGCAGCAGTTAAATTAGTTTATACTCTCTCATCACAGCCCATACCTATAACACACCGCACGTTTGTGGGAGGCTGATAGAATCTGAGATGCTCCGTTTCAAAAGAAAGACTTGTAATACTCCATAAAGCTTCAAATCCACTCACATTTTTAGCTTACAGGGAATAATGCCATTAGCTGTCTTAAATCATCGTGTCACCACATGTCATTCTGAAGCCAGAAAGCCCTCACATGGTCAACGGCCTTAATGAAAATGTGTTGCAGTGACCAGCGGTCTTTTGATGCTGAGGCAGCACTCCTACACAGAGCTCATCAGGTGTGTGCCCCGTTACCTCTTTGCCGTTGTCGAGCCCTTGCTGTCGTCGTTTGATTTGTTCCCTTAAAGACACAACCTAAAACGATATGGAGGAGAATCATCAGTGATGCCAGCAAGACTTTCTGAGGAAGCGAACAAGGAGGAAAACGTGCACTCACCTCTTGCGAGGAAGACTGCAGCTCTTCCTCCAACGCGGCCACCCGCTCCAGAGCCACCCGTAACCTTTCCCGCACCTTTTCATCAAGAGCTTTGTGGTGCTCAAACAGGGACTTGAGGGCTTTGAGGACTTCCACTTCACTGGAGACCCCGGCCGGTGACTGGGCCTGCCTCTTCACCACCGTCATCCTCAGACTGCGCTCGTGACGGGACACCAAGCACTCCAGATGCTCCAGGAGCAGCTGGAAAGAAATGTGGATGAAATAATGGCAGAAATCCGACAAGTACAAAGAGAAGAATATGTGGTTAAGTTCTAAAAGCACTGACCCGTGTGTTGTTCCTCTCCGCCTTCAGCTCGGCGATCTCCTCCTCTCTCTCCAGCAGTTGTTCCCGGCAGACATTCAGTTCTTTGGTCAGCACTGCAAACTCCTGTTGGATCACAAGAGGGAACTGATCAAAATATGAACTTCAACAAGTCACTGTCACTATTGATTACTTTGAAAACTGATTAATCAATTCATTCCTTCAATTATTAATGGAGGAGTTGATATTTATTTATTCATTTTTGCTGTCCGTGTTGGTTTCCTCTGGGAGCTCCAGTTGCCCCCAACCACAAAAACCTGTGCTGGGTTAAAGTAATCCTGCTGTTTCCCTTGAACACAGCGGTAGAGCTGGAGTTGGTCCCCAGGCACTGGGATGCTGCTGCCCACTGCGCCTCGTGGTTGGGATGGGTTGAATTTAGAGGACTAATTTCCCTACGGAGATCTATGGAATATAACTTCATTCTTTATTTATTTTATTTGAGTACGTATATAATCTGAGCAAGCGTCCATCGGAGAAAGAAAATTTCAATGACCCACAGTAACACGTGGGCAACTTTGATATGGATATGATAAAACATGATGACCTGTGGTGACCTGCGTGATGAAGGGCTATGTTTTCATTGGTTCTTAGCAGCAGACAAGGAAAGAAAGAAAGAAAGAAAGAAAGAAAGAGAGAAAGAAAGGAAGAAAGAAAGAAAGAAAGAAAGAAAGAAAGAAAAAGAGAAGGAGAGAAAGAAAGGAAGAAAGAAAGGAAGAAAGAAAGAAAGAAAGAAAGAAAGAAAGAAAGAAAGAAAGAAAGAAAGAAAGAAAAATGACTGCACAAGTTAGCTTGGGTCAGGTGTGAAGAGTAATTGAGTGTGTGTAATTTCAATTGATTCTTCAAACTGATCAGCTCATTATTGTCAATTATCTGTGTGGAGTTCACTGTCCAGATTAAAATGCAGGCGCAGGGATGAGAAACACATGAGTGAATTTAAGGCGACTGTAATGTTTATGGTGGAAAATATGGTACTTGTACTTGTTTGAGAGGGTCTTTGCTGCGTGTTACATAGGGAGGTGGGGTTAACCCCGTGTTGACCGGCTACAAACACAATTTTCAGGCTTTGTTATACAGAGCGACAAGAGGAAATCACATAATATAAGTGATCATTTTGGATTTGGTACTGGAAATGCCCAGGGTATTTTGCAATGTGTAATTACGCACCTGGCATCGGTATTTGTTTTAGAACGCAGGGTTCAGACCGAGGCCTGTGTGTACCTGTGTGATTTACATAAATGCTTTCAGCTTTCCGATGTCTGTCATTCTTTCGGTATATTGAAAAAGTATTGGTGTATTATCATATTTGTTACAGTAAAATAATATGATAGTGGTACTGTATGTCATAACAGTTCACAAGTTAACAACAAGCTACCCTAACCAACCCTACATGTAACAGTTTGTCCCAAAATCCCCAGCAGAGCGATGGATAAGTGATTTTTTCTAATTCTTACAGCAATAATAAAGCTGCTACCGTTTGATTCAGCGATGTCACCACTGAAATATAAAGTTAGGACACGGGAAAAAAATGTGGTTATCAAGCTGGGCTCATTGTGATTTAACCTCCTTTTACTTCAGCTGCTTATCAGGAGGAGTACCAAAGATAGAAACAGAGAAATATGTCCTAGACTGGACAGACTTTGTATTACCATTATGATAAAAAACTATTTTACACATGGGGGTGATATAATCTTTGTGGCTCAAGTAAGGAGTGGTCATGAAAATTGATCAAAACTCTAACCACGTCTAAGTGCAAGTCTTTTACTGCGTAGTGTTTTTCTGCTATTTAGTGATGTTTCTGATGACCGATTTCAAAAATATGATGTGTAAAATCCAGTTTTCCTGTAATCCACACAGGTGATGTCTGATTTTGTTCTTAAACCTTTACAGTACTGCTCACACAAGAATTCAAGCATCATCTCGATGAACTGAGCAAATGCACAGCTACACAAATATTTAGGCTGAAACAGGAAATGGCTTTCTAAAAGCCCAACTTAACAGAACACATTCACATTACCATATCTACCAAAGTATTCCCGCCTGCAGGAGTCTTAAACTGGGCGTCAATATAAAATACAAGCAGGTTTGCTGCATGCATTGAACCCGAATTGCATGCATGCATTGAATCGGCTTAATTGTGCAATAGTCATGACTGTGGCAGTGAATGTGCCTGGAGGCTAAAAAAGATTGAGATTATGGGAATCAGGCCAGTGTAATGTAATGTCTTATGATGCTCGATGACAGCCGTCCGGTCGACGTGATTTTGTGCAATTTTAGCCAATTATGTATAATTGTGAGGAAAAGTGAACGATACGTATGAATAAAATTGATTCCCTTTTGTAGACGTAATTTATATCTATGAGAACACGTCAACAAAGAGCAAGAGTGACTATCAAGTATGAGCACTTTACATTTCAGCAGTGATTATGGGCCTGAGTGAGGTTGCTGTTTCTGTCTTTGTAACCATAACACTCCAGTGAACGCCTCACGGGGTCTCATCTTACGATAACCTCTATTCCAGCTGTGAGCTGTGTTCATGTGTGTTCATGACACGATGCACATACGTATGCCTCGCTGAACACGCTGCTGTCCTAGGACACGTGCACGCTGAATGCTTATGCATGCAGATGCTGTTCTTAGCTTAGCTCGGTGTCACTAGCAGGGATGGGCAGTATATTTCTTAATGGTATTTGAAATGCATATTTCAAATACAATATCAAATATTTAATTGACTAGATGTATTTTTTGAATTGTTTTTAGGTTTGGGTAGTATTAAGGTTCTATATTTTAAGAATACTTAAAATACTCACGCTATATCTTATCACCCAGATTAGATTTAGTTTAGTATTTAGTTAAGTTTTCACATTTAGTTCAGCATCTAGTTATTTAGTGTTAGCTGTAACTCATATGGATGAATAAATATTTTGTACAGTTTACTTTTTGTTAATAATGTTTGTCTCCTTGTAAAACTTTCATAGCACAACATGTAGCATCAATGGGTGGAGGCTAGCTAAGTTGTTAGCATCAGAGAGGAAGTCAAGTATAAAGTACGACTGATGAGGTAGATTTTGTTTCATGTAACACTTTTTATGGAACAAAAAATGTAACTCTAAAATGGACATTTAATTTGCATTCATATTGTTTAAAATGATATTAGAGGGCAAGACTAGATAGCGATAGCTAACGGTGCATTCTATTCAACTTGGAAATAAGTCACTGAATATATGTCATACAGTAACAAAAACATGCAAAACATCTGGTTAAAACAACAAAAAAGAGCTTTTTTTAAAAAAAAATGTGGATTTTAAGGTTGCACTGAATGTATTCTTGTGTTATTCAGATAAAAACTACTGTATTCCGATACATGTTTGAGTGCTGAAATTTGTAGCTTAGTTTATTTTGTTTACGTCAAAGCTATTCTGAGACTCCAGCATATACAGCACATAAGGAGCCTGTACTTAGTTGATGTACTCGCTGGGCTAAAATAGGGGAAGATGCCAGGAAGAAATGAAAGGAAGGCGCTTATTTGAGCAGCTACAGGAGAAGGGAGAGGAGGAAAATGGCTGTGTGCAGATGGCATGTACAGAACTCAAAGGATTTCATAATTCTGGGATTATTTCATGTAAGAGATGGTGCTGAAAACCAACAACACACTTCCAGTCACCATCGCATGGCCAGACACACAAAGCAAACCATTGCCTTCCACGACACTTTCATTCCTCCACATCTCAATCCTGCCATTCCTCCCCCTCATCCATCCCAATCTGCTCTTGTCATAATCCACACACAACACCTAAAACACTCACTAGTAGCCACCTTATTAGTATGCAGTAATATGCAAATAGTCTTGATTTGTTAGTCTCTGGTGTTTCATATCACCCGTTTTTTTTCTTTGTATCATGCTGTCACTCCCACCATCCCTTTCTCCTATTTTTCCCTCTCATCGAGTTTGGCAACGTCTGCACACACACAGACAAACTCGTTGAACTCTGCTACTGTAGAGTGTACCACAGCGGCCCATGTGTTCCTCCACGTGTGTATAAGTGTACATATATCAGTGTGTATACACCCTATCGATCTCCTCTCAGTGAGGCAATATGGCGCCGGTCATTCTCTGTTATGAACGCTCACTACTGTTATATCTGTTATTTTGATATTTCAGGCGTAGCAACAGAAAGAGATATGTAGTAACAATGAGGGAGGCATCATCACTGCCCGAGGCACCCAGCGATGTCTCCTGTCTGAAAATAGAGACGGAGCCCTTTTGAGTGGAATTACAAACAATTAGCTCTCGGGCATTGGGATGTGCAATAATATTGGCTTCTGTACTACAACAACATACAGTATGTAACAATTTACTGTCAATTTCAGGCAGCCTCCGTTTGTATGAATCGTTACTGCCTGGCAAATATGCCAAATAACAAAATTTAATGATAATGGTTATTCAACTATGGAGCGCCAAAATCCTCCAGCAGCATCATATCACAGACATCTTTATTTTTATTCTTTTATTGTGTGAATCTTCTTTTTCTATCTCGCGCCTGAGATTAAAGGTGCAGTCCTAGATTAAATATTCTGTCGAAAGTCAAAATGTCAGCTGCACCGTGGGTCCAAAAGTCCTATCTTTTAGGCTCCTCGTTATGGTTTGACACCTGCATCTTTTTCACGTTTGTCAGTTTGCCACATATCATCATCAATATAAAGTTCATATCCTCGACTTGCTCCACCCATATTTTCACTCACGGTCTCTCACATCATCCACTCAGCTGCTCCCGTTGGTTCTATCGTCGTATGTTTTAATCTATACATTCTTATCTCTTTTTACTCTTCTCGGTTTGTGTTGATGAAATTGCGGCACACCTCGTGTTTTGTTCTAAATGATGACCTGACTTGACATATCCAGTCATACAACTATAACCTGGGGTGAAATGCTTGGTAGGCTCCTATTTAGACACAAAATTTAAAAACAAAAAAAAAGATAAAAACTAAAATATATTGGAAGAATTAAAGACATGGTACAGTGGTGTAATGAGAAGTATAAGCACATATGAATACACTTATTTACTAATATTATATCTATCTATTGGCCGATTCATAATAGTGGAACCTGGCTATTTATTCCATGAATATACGTATATATGACTAACAAAGCATTTATGACTTTATGCTTACTGTTTGAATTTAGTATGATTGTATTCCACACGTCATGTTTACTGTAGATCGTAATATATAGCACAGCCTCACACAGACCCGTGCATGTCACTAACGAGTTCCCCCAAAAAAGAAAACTCACTCAATTGTCTGCAAGGAAATTACATATAGGACCATAATTCTATATATGTGAACTCTGTCTTCTCTAAAGTATCAGCATCACTGTTCACGGATGAGAGACCACAACGCTGAAAATGAAAAACATTGAAAATAATGATTGAAATATTTAAAGTCTGGATTGAAATTGTGTCGTCCATTTATCGCTTGTGGAATTCTAAATCAGCGTCAAAGATTAAGGATGTACGCTCCTAATGGCATCATGTTGAATTGTTTGGGAGAGTCAACATGTCACATCACCCGACAGTTCCATTTTTCATGGAATAGTGGGAGTTGCTGCTCGCCAACCAGCTGTTATTACACATTAATACTATTTGCTGTGAGATGAAAAACCCCAAACCAGCGGTTGTCACATTGAGGTAATGGAAACCTCTTAACCTCTGACCCCCTGAGTCTTTGTACCTGTGGCAGGGCAATGGAGAGCTGCCTCTGTAGGGACTCCTTCTCGTGTCCCAGTTCTCGCAGGCGTAGATGGGCCGTCCCCAGACTGTCCTGGGTCTCCCTCAGGCTCTCCAGCAGTCTCTCCCTCTCGGTCAGCATGTTCACCATCAGCGACTCCAAGTTGCCCGTGCTGCCTCCTTCGTCACCGCCGCTGCCACGGGACTCCCCGCGGCTGCTGTAGGCCCCGATACTTCCTATCCCTCCACCCATCCCTCCTCCACCTCCTGCCGGGGAAGACGATCCTCCTCCTCCTCCGCCCCGCCCATCCTCAGAGATGGTGGGCATCACCTCGCACATCATCTTGAAGCCTGGGGTGTGAGAGGCGTTATCTGAGATGTGACCTAGGGCGCCTGCACACCTATGGGTCAGGTATACAACCGATTGGCCCTCGTCATCAAATGCTCAAGGGGCTTTTGGGTGAGGAGCAATTCCTAAGGGGTGACGAAAAGGGGAGGAGCACTCTGTGTATGTGAACGTGTGTGTGAGGGGGCAAAGGAACAGGATAAAGGTTCCAGTTTTTTGGGGAAGTGGTGTGGACAGCAGAGGAGGGACCCGGGGGTCAGTGGGAGGAGGGAAGGTGAAGAGAGGAGTGCAGGTCTGGCTGGCCGCTGACCCCCCAGGCCAAGCTTCAATGTGAGAGACAAACCTAAAAATAATAAAAAGAGAGAGAGAGCGAGCGAGCGAGAGAGAGTGAGTGAGCAAGAGAGAGAGGGAGAGTGAGAGTGAGAGGGGGAGAGAGAGAGATGAGGTCATTTTAGGCGAATGTATTAAGATAACTGGAACTGTAGGAGGATGATGATGGTAGGGGTGATGATGGACAGATGTACGCACATGGAGGGCACGTGCACCCCATCACATTGTCATCTGTCATATCGTCAATCATATGGATTCATTCACACAGAGGACACGCGGCGCTTTGATGTGCTTTCCGTTAGATTTATTTCAGAATGAATAAATGTTATTCTTCCTCTGTCTGCTCCACTGGATGACATCGCGATACTGAGAGTCTCCATCCATCAGTGCTCGTCTCTGCTTTATGTATGCCAGCATCCACAGTCATAACGGCGATAATGGATGCGCATGATGCACGGAAATGAGTCGTGAATGGACTTCAGCAGCCTCCGGAACGCAAAGACGGACCAATTATCAGGCATGGCGAGGTGTAGGATGTATGGATGGGGCGCTGTTTCATACATTCATATGAAAAAGGGTGTCATCATGAATTGTAATTACTGGCTGAATCCGGGAGGAAATTTGGTTGTATTCACCCCTTTGTGGATCCGGTACCCATCTGTAAAACCGTCTGTGTGATGATCCGGAGAATAAATCGTTGTCTTGGCGAGATAAATTGCTTAAAATGGAGAAAAATTCGATTTCGGTGCGTTTAGTCTGAACAGGAAAGGCTCACACACGGCTATAACATCATGGTGGGAGGCGCCAATCATCCAGTAAAAAAGTAGGCCTAATTAATAGAATAAATAAAAAGATTTTACGCATCTGGATATTTTTTACGCGACGAGATTAGGCTGTGTACCGGAAAACGCAGTGTTATGATGAGGTGCATTCCGACTACAAGGCGTTTATTTCCCATCAACACCCCACTGGCCCCTCACCCACCATACCCCCCACCCATAAAAACAGCTGTACGTTCTAACGCACGGTGGAACGGGCAGCGGCGTGGATTTTTAGCAGCCGCCAGGCGATTGTCGCGTCTTACCCTTTCCATGATCGTGGGAGGAAGGAAATTAAGGCCGAAAGGTCTCCGGTTCACTCCATCAGAGCATCAGAGACAGGGAGGCTGCAGGTTATCCCCGTTAGAGCCCGGTTACCAGCCTGCTCCATCCCCTCCCTCCCTCTCAGTGCTGGGGCAGCGACGTACACCTCTGCGTCAAAGCACATACAGTCAACACAGACAACATCCACTCAGGCCTGTCACAATAAAACACAACAGTGGGGAAGCCTGCATCTGCCCACTCCACTCAGTAACACACCAGCAGACACACATTTATGGAGCTCTTTCAGGTTTTAGATTATCCTTGTTTAAAATGATACAGCCTGTAAATCGGGAGTAACTCCAAAAAGCCAACAATTTTAAGGAGCTATCCATGCAGATATCCAGTGTGGTTGACCTTGTAACCAATAAGATGCCAATGTAAGCAATTGTAACACAGAGAAAAAAACAAAAACAACGATGATATGTTAAAACTAGAGGGGCACCCATTACACAACATTGCAAAATATTGAGGAATTTAAAAAATAAAAATGATTTTATGACCTCCAGTTCAAAAGTTACAGGCCATCACGTAAAAATGATTACAGCACATCCAATTTCATGAAAATCGGTTAACAGCTTTTTGAGAAATCCTGCTAACAGACAAACAATCTCAGGTAAAAACATCACCCTGTTGGCCAAGGAAGCCACTAAATGCAATAGGAGAAAAAACAACAACAAAGCAAATGAATTTTACATTGATAGATATAATACCCAAAATACCAAAATGTTATATTCCAAATTTTATACTGCAATTTTTGTTTTGATAATACAAATCTAAAGCTAGATGACCAACTGTGTTCATTGTGTTTGATCCATATATCATCAGATTCCAAACACTGTGTACAGTAAAAATCAACAACTGAAAGAAATGAATGAGTGAAACCTGGCCCTCCCTGCTTCTGAATCTTTGTTTTGACCCGTTACATTAAATCTAACTATCTACTAATAACATCAGTAATAAGCTTTCATGTTGTCGTGTTATGTCGTGTTATGTTTACATTTGATGTGTTACCATGCACAGCCAATCTGTACCATGCCTTATTTTAGATATTTATTCAAGGTGGGTGAGTCTTTCTGACTGTGCGGTGGGCACAAATATTATCGGTGTCTTTTATGTAATGTCCTGGCAATAGTGTGTACTTTTGTGGTATGTTATATGCCTATCTTTTGCTATGGGTGTGCTAAGGAAATTTTCTACTGTATTTTAACACAGAGCGCGCAAACGCGCGTGCTTTTATTCTGAAGGTAGTCCCGTAAGTTTCCGGCCTCCTTGTGTATATTTCTGTTGATTTTAACATCCTCCCATCATTTATCTTCCCTCATCTCTCCTTTCAACGGGAAGATGCTGATCTTAAAGAAACAAGACTCACCGGCGTCGTCACGCAAAGCCCGCTGGCTCACGTCTCTTTTATTTCGGAAAAAAAGGTCTCAAACTTCATACAAAAACACCGCGCAACATCCGAGCGTTAGCGTGAGAATCATTTCTACCATCATACGAGAGAGCAGTCCGGCCGGGTTAATAATGCAGAGCAATTGCACCCTCTGGCGACGCAGTAGGAGAACTGCACTTTCACTTGGTATAGAATTATGTTCATATAAGGCTTCGATACAGCTATTTTAAAATTGTAGGACAAAAGTCACAAACTAATTGATTCCTTTATAGTTTCATTGATTTTTTTGTTAAAATTTCAGATAATTTGCTTCATTATAATAACGCATGTATCCCCTACAATTAAATCACCAGAACAATGACGGATGTACCAGAAAAAAAAATGAACCAGTCACCATCACCTGTCATCCAAGGCGCAGTCCTTCAGCCAATCAGTGCGTAAGACAGGCGGGGCTTAAGGCTGGATGGGGAAGGAGGGAGGGAGGTGATGTAATGTTCTCATCCAGAGAGGATGATGATGATGAACAGTAAAATGTTTTTTTTTAAGGACAGAAAGAAAGAACATAAATGGCTTTCAGTGGGCTTTAAAGCCCTACTTTTAGTATTAAATGACACTTATTTCCTCAGTTGAAACCTAATACAGCGTCAAAATATGTCCCTAAATTGACTCAGTATGTTATTTGTATCAACACTATTATGATCTAATATCCAGTATCATTACACTGCTGATACTTATTATACCGACACAAACACTTTGGGGAAATGGGAGTTTTACCTGCACTAAGGACGTTATCTTTTCCCTGGCACCTAATGGGCTTTTCTGCATGGAAACTTAGTTATGAACTGAATTTGACAAATTTTAATTGAAACAAAACTTTCTTGGCTCCACATGCAGGAATTTTAAAAATATCTCTTCATATTTTGAGAGGACATTTTTTTATGTCTTTAACAAGGGCTTCAAAAGCAATACACCTAACGCTGAAACAAAATCAGGCACTGATCCCATGATACACTATGGAGTAGTTTGGTCCTGATCCAGATTTGGATCTAAAACACTGTACATGCTTGGATGGAGGGCTCATTGACTGAACTGCTATGCAGTTATAAACAGGAGCAGATCTATGCAACAACAAATAATGAATAGCTGGGATAAATCAGATCTATTAGTTTACAAATGATTTTAACATATCTTTAATAGTTATGCATATAGCCTCAGAAATAAATATGTCTATTATAGTTGTTTATTTTTTCTAGACATGTTCAGTCTTGATTATTGGAGGTTTGTATTGTATTGTGTCTTCTGGATGCAATATTTTTTTTGTGAAAATATAGTGAGGGGAGGGTGGGGTTCTTTGTTTTTTTTTCTGCCTGTGTATATGATTCAGATTTTTATTGTCATGAGAAATTTGAGTTTCAGCATTGCTACAATATAAACAAACTACAACAAAAGAAGTAAAAAATGCTGATTATTGGTATTGGTATCATTAATGAGAAATACATCAGGACACAATTATTTTGTAATCTTGTGATCAAATGTATAAGATTATTATAGATGAGAATAACGATAAAAAAACGTGAACTACTGATGGACTTTGTCACCTGAATCCTAAGTGTTTCCTGAGAGCAGCTACCCGATGAGAGCTCAGTTTGCCTGCTGTGACTGACAGGAGGCAGCTGTGAGGACACCAGGAGAGGAGTGGCCACGTGTGATAGGGAGAGGTCATCGGGTAAGAGGAATGCTGGCAGGAATGTATCGAGCAGCAGCCAGAAGGGCAACAATTCAGGAAAACAAACAGGATTAGCAGCTTCCTGGGGAGTCATGCTGCTGCTGGACAACAGGCCCAGTGTCTGCTGTGAAAAAACAACAACACAAGGATTTTTTTTTAAATGGCCAATTATTTTCACCATTTTTGACTTAAGTCGTGTCAGACGGAAAGTGGGGTTAATTGATTTCAGTCTCACACAACAATTAATCTGTTTTCTTGCTAAAAAGACAAAAATGTACTTCAATAATCCAAACACAGCTCACATATGGAAGGTCATTGGATGGTACAAGGTACAGTGTGAAAACATTTTTTTAGCATTGTATTGAACATAGAACAGATTCTCTAAAATTGTTGGTCAGAAAAGAATGAACTAAATAATTACTTACCTGAGAGAAAATCTGCAGTTTACCCATGAAGACACCTTTGGAAATGTAACTAATTTGATAAAACTGCTAAATAAAAAGACTGTGGGGCATCTCGGTGGCTCAAGCGGTAGAGATCATATACCGCAGCGGTGCAGGTTTGATTCTGACCTGTGACCTTTGCTGTTTGGCATCCCTTTTTTCTGCTCTGTCCCTCCTATCTGTCTGTATCTCTTATCTCTACCTATTATAATAAAATGCAAAAAATGCTTGTGAGGTCCAAATGTGTTTTGGAAAGCAGATAGAAACAGTGTATGTAAAGTTTTTAACACCTGGCTAAGACACTGAAATGAAAATGCCATGAAGAGGTCTCACATTTTAAAGGCTTTAAAATTTATTCGTGGATGTTACTGAGATAAAACAGGAAATCCAGCATAAATCAAAAACTCTGAAATTTGTAACACCATTCACATATGCACTTTTGATATCTTTAAATAATGTAAACCCTTGAAATACACACAGTATACGTCACGATAAACAAGCTGCTCTGGCTAAATTTATACATACATTTTCCCATGGTTCAATTTGCAGACCCATCCGGATGTCTGTGTCAGTGTGTGTGAGAGTGTGCGTGTGTTTGTTAAGGCTGTGTGCTGCATTAAGTGTGCAAAGGCAAATTCTGTGGAGGCTCTGCAGGAAGATTCTGGCCACGGGTTTCATGTTCAGATTGGGGTTTTGCCTCTGAAAGGGAGCAGAAATATTCATGATTTTCAATACAACAGATAAGGCAAGATTAGACTTATTGACTTATATGTTCACCACATGCCATTTTATCCACCTTGATCTTCCAGTTTTTGTGTGTTTTGGTGGAACTGTAGTTCTCCATTGGGACCAGCAGGAGGCTGCCCGTCTGCTGCCTGCTGGTCTTTCTGTCTCTGTGACATCTCCAAGACAGCCTAAAAAAGACAAGTCCAAGCACCTATAATCATCATCCTGATGTGTTGTTGCAGACTGACAATCTGTCAGGAATCATTATGAAGTGGTTTGTATTAATAATAAATAATTACAGTTTTATGCTGGGATCTGAATTTGAAGGTTGAGTATATATTTTGTGATTTTCTTAGAACACAACTCTGGTACTTTAGGGTAGCAAATGCAAAAAGACTTAATTAACTATGTATAGGTTGCATTATCGTTGTCCTAATGCTTGTATTCTGTATTAATTGTGCCGTATACAAGATAGTGAGAGATTTGATATGTAGAACAATCTATTCTATATTTTGCTGGTGACCCTGAGAATCCACCAAAATGTGCTCTCTGTGGTACTGTGATCCACATTTTGGGAGCAGAGATGTGTTGGCACACATACCTGTTGGTACTCTCTCCTCTGGGCCTCCAGTGCTTTGCCTCTTTCCTTCAGCAGTTCCTGCTCCTGACGAAGATTCTCAACCTTCCTCTTCAGCTCCTCCTCTTTGTCCCTGAGCTCCACCTCAAATTGCTGCAGCTCCTCCTCAGTGTAAAGCGGCTTCGTGTCCAGAGTCTACAGTGACGATAGGAAAGATTTAAAAAGTCATTTAATGAGTGTTGAATCAGTATTGGCTCAGCGAGTGTGAATACCATACCACATGTCTGCATTTACGCCACGTAAATCTGGGTAAATTGATCTAGGCAGGCTAGTCTAGGTAGTAGATGTGCAGTAGGATCTAGGTTGTTGGAAGTCTTTGAATATGTATAGCTAGCAATTCCAGTGTTTGAGTTGAATCTAATATTCCTCTAAATCCATTTGCGTGTTTCCACATTCTTTTCTTTTCCATAATAGAAGTGATCTTGTTAGTACAATTATTTCATATTTGGTTCATTTTGTAGTTAGCTGTAACGGAGGCGGAGCTCTTTGTTTTGCAGGATCATACCCAGACAAATGTCACGATGCCGACCATATGTTTTGACCCTGGCCTGTTTTACATCGCTACAACTATCACAGAACACAACACTATCAATATTTTGCGCATCCCCAGATGGCAGACAGTCTCTGCTACACCATCAAGACTATAGAATAACTTCTATTCACTCACCCTGATTTAAACAATATATATATAACATTTTCTCAGCTTCTTCTCAGACAGCCTCCGGGTTATTTACCTCCCACTCTTTGGGGTTAGTGGCCTCCCTCTTCTCTGTGGATTTGAGGAATTCCTCCAGGCTGACAAGCCGATCGTTATTGATGTCCACCTTTTAACAGAGACACATTAAATTATGCGAGTTATCAACAAAGGGAAAGGTGAGTGAAAAACTAACTGATGCTAGGTGGATGAAAAGCGCAGACAGGAAGATAAAAGTAAATAATTTATACTCACATTCTTCATGACATGCTCCCTCATTCTCAGTCTCTCTTCCTCCATCTCCATCATATCATCTTCCTCATTTTTTGGGTTATAGACTTTCTCCAGCTGGAAAATGAAAACTTTTGTTTCACTGTGTCATGGTTCTCCCACAGTTCTCAGGTTTAAAGCATGTTTTTAATATATGTGATTCAATATAAACATCCAATTGAGAAGAGTTTTACAGAGGTGAAAAAACCCCAAAATCAGGAAAACAAATGAGCGAGCAAAACTTCAGTGACGGTAAAAACAGGACTAAGTTAAAGCAAAATTCATTACAGCTCATCATTTATGGTTTTTACTAGAAACATAATGGTTCAGAGAGGTTTATTTTCAACACAATTTACAGTTCAGTCTAATGGTGAGAACAGCTCACACTACCTGTGACAGAAAGTGTAGCAGGAAATGGAGATAAAATGCAAACAAACTACACTGAGTTTTCCACATGAAATGAAAAAACATAAAACAATGAAAACAGCTGTGCTATATCAATATTTTTCTAGTCTGATTTAACACACTTCACAAATGTTACAACATTACAATTAACGTTCAAAACAAATGCAAATAAAGCAAAACAAAAGTGGGAAATATACGTAAAACTAAATTTTAAAATACTGCCAGTGTCCATCATTTCTTGCTCCTTACCTCTTTAGTAAAGAGAGCCTCCAATTCCTGTTCATCTAAAACTCCATCTTCATTTGTATCTAAGCAGGGAAGAGAACAAATGTACGGCTGTCATTATTGATTGGTTACAAAATCAATTATTGAACCCATGAGTGCGATATGAAAGAGGAAAAGTGAATAAACAAAAAGCTTTTATTCACCGTGGAGCTTGAAGAAGGTTTTCGGATTGAACTCCTGTGGGTCCAGACCATCCGTCTCCTCCCAGACCTCCTTCAGTTGATCAACACTACCCTGGGATTGAGAAAAATATCAGCAAAAGAGAATGTCACAGAGCTTTCCTTATTTGACAAGCATCCGTTGACAAACCAAATGGACATACTGGAACGTTGACTTTGGGATGCTGCCGGTGTCTCTCCTTCAGCTCCTGCATCCTCTTCTCCTCTTTCTCCCTCTTCTCCTGATCCAAACCCTTCAGGTATTCTCTCCTCTCGTGCTCCTTCAGCATCTCATAACGTTTGAACTCCTCGTGTCTCTCTGCGTCATAGTTCTCAAGGTCCTTGGTGGCCTAAACAAGAACCGATATAATAAGGACTGGTACCATTAAACTTCTAGAAGACCCTGCTTTGTTGGTCTTATCTCAAGACTTGATATGTAAAGAGTAAAGAAACTTAACGTGTGAAAAAAATAGGGGCCATCCTTCCCATCAGTCTAGTTATGAAACTGCAGCAATGTGGTGAGAAGCATCATTTCTGTAAGCTACATTTAATTGTCTTCAGTATGTCATGGCATATCTTATTCTTTTCAACCAAAGAAATACAGCTTTTTGTTTTCCACTGTTCCTTCTTACTGTTGAAATAAGCAACTCAAGGTCTTTGGCCTCAAAAGTGTTTTGATTGTGAGGATCCAGATGTTCAAACTGCTTCAGCAAGGACGCGTGGTCCATCTGTACACCTGTAGGGAAGACACATGAACAACTAAGGACAATGTTGACAAGGACATTTAAGTATATAAACGCAATGTAAACATAATAAGTCAAGCTGTGAAGTAAAACTAAACCTCCTAAACGGGAAACGTTTACAGTTTTCAAAGATCAAGTAATGTGCAATCTCACACAGAGCTCTTTAAGCTGCAATTATCTGTGCATTCACCATTATATCTGTTATTGTGTCAAGCTGTGTCACTAAATTTGCCATCTTATATATTAATTTATAATTTAAGACATATCAAAGGATAATCACCAATTTTATAACTACATAGTTGACTTAATTATTTCACGATACTTGTTTTTGCCACTTTTATGAAACTCTCCAAACACACACATACTCACAGTAACTATGCACTCAATCCTTGGATTATTTGTCTGTACACTGATTAGAGGCAAAATGCAACTACGATAGATGCATGGACAGGAAACAGGATTCCACAGTTTTCTGAATATACAGGACCCATTAAGTAATTTGAGAATGAGGAGAGTGCAGCCATTGTGGAGATGAACACGGAGATGTATGCATTTCCTTAATAGCTAAATTCTTCCCATGCTGCAATTGTGCAAAGCATTATTGGGCTTCTACTCATTCTGCGCATGTATACTTAATCTCATTTTGGCCTTTAATCACTTGCTTACTCACTCTGCATGTTGGTACTGTCCAATTTTGCTTTAAGCAGCATCCTGAGGCGAGAGACCTCCTGCCTCTTCAGCTCATCCAGCCGGGTCCTGACATGGTGACTGACAAGATCCAGCTCCTTGCTGAGGCGACCATTCTAATAGATGGCATCAAAAGAGAGAGAAGAGTCAGGTGTGACGAATGTGTGACAGAGAAAGCAAAAACCAGTGACAGAGACAGACGCTCACCTTGATGTCCTCTGTGTTGGCCGTCTGTAGTTTCTCTCTGAAGTGAGGGTCTGTCTCTAAGACCTCAATCACCTCCCTGAGATACCTGTCATAGTACAGCCCAGTGTCCTGCAAGTGGTAGCGGTAATGTACACATTATTGACAGCACATGCTTATTAATGTTCTGGACTACAGATTCCATAAAAATTTCTATTTAAATGTTACTGGGGATTTACCACATTCTCTTCCTGCTTCTCCTCAACAACTTCCTGTTTGCCTGCATTGCGATCAATAGGTACACACCACACTCCAACATAGATGCACAGAAGCAACAACCAACTGGTATTCAAGTTCATCCTCCTGCAGTATAAAGTATGCACAAACAGTGAGGAAAAACAATGTCACATGGAAAGAATTTATACTCAACTATAAATTGATTACTAATGTGAAAAGACCCATTAACTGTATTCGGTCCTAAATCCTTTAAGTAGCCCTAAAATATTTTCCTTTAAGTATTTCTAATTAGCAATTCATTTACAAGTCTTCAAAGGATTACTAGCCTAATATTTGATTCTGTTTAGGACACAAGAAGTGGAAAAAATAATTTGTTTGCTTCAACAACATTATGCTATCATGTGAATGACACAGCAACATTCTTTGAGCTGTAAATGTTGTTTCATTCTTAATTTGTCCGGTTTCTGATGTAGAATGAATATTATGCTAGCTGGTCAAGGTACAAGTGTTCATTTGCGTGTAAACATTTTGATATTATTGCACTATTTCGGTTATGGTTAGGTATTTTTCGTGTCCAGAACGTCATGCTAGCAGCTAAGGTTGTTTATTTCGCTTCCTGACTGGCATAATTAATGATTATACAACCCATCGTTTAAACTCTGCAAATTTCAAATGTATAGTAAGTAAAAAAATGCGTTGGTATAGATAAATATCGCTGAATATCATCATACCGTAGATATACCGAGGATTCCTCAACCAACGCACCGCCAGGATTTTATTTTCGTCGGATGAAAATGACGTCACAGATGGGATTCGGACAATATGGTGCCTTTTTAGAATCGGAAATAACGGAGACGAAGAACATAAATAGTTTGAAAGAAAATTGAGATTCTTTAAACAACACCAAAGGTAGGTTGTCACCGTGTATGTAAACTCGTTGAAAAAGTGGAAATTAAATTACTGTTTAATTACTGTTTTTAAATTACATTCTGACCTAATTCTAGGTTTGCTCTTACGTTTTGTACAACAAAGTGAAATACCCAATATATTAAGCGACATAAACTGCTGACCTCTTGACCGCCTCAAGAAGAATTTAGCTGAAAATGGGCCTGGTCCCATTTTTCAAACTGTTGGGAGCGGAGGAAAGTTCTATCATTACTTCAGCATGCCTGGTTAGCATTTTCTGTAGCTACAGTCTTTAGGAAAGAATAACGACAGTGAAACAACGTATGTACCTGAATTAAAGACAAGAAACGGGAGGGGAAAGAGTACGAAATGAGAATAACCAGATAGATAAAAGTTAGTATCCCGGAATATTTCAAGTCAGAATTGGAAAATACATACTTCTGAAGAGCACCTGAACGCAGCAACAGCCTTGTAAATAATCCATGGACCCAGATTATGTACAAAAGTTTTTATTTGCTTTGAAAAATAGATCTGTTGTATATTAAATTCAGCTTCTGTTTAACACAAACACAATATCACGGAAAAATAAAATAAATTAACATGGAAACAATCCACAATTGCACGTAATAATAAATAAAATGTATAAATAGAATGCATCAAAACAACATCTAAGTCTAGAATACATTTAGATAACAAGATATGGCACAAGTCACACACCATTGCAAAAGAGTTCATGAATAAATAAAGTTTAAGAAATAAATTAACAGTAATTATAAAATACAAAAACACGTCAGCGCATTTAGAGGTCAATTCACTGTATATCAGTTTGACTGATTAGCTGGAAGGGCATTGATCGATTGACAATTTAATCTCAACCGCTTGTTCAGCGTTTAGAAATCAATGTCTCTCATATCTGTAGGTGTCGCAGCTCTTTCATCCTCCACCTCCTCGTTTTTCTCCATTGGGCCTTGCTGAAGACCACTCCTCAGCCGCTGGCGGAGGACGCATTCAATCATTTCACTGTAGAACTCCAGCACTGACTGGGATGCAAGAGAGAGTCAATAGGTTATGAGTTTTGCAATGGATGCCAGCCTGAGAACATGAGACGCGTTATAATTTCACCACTCATAATCTGACAAGAAGGCTGTCATGAGTCAGTCGGTATCAAGTGGCACCAAGTCATAGTACTTTTTTCACAGTTTTCTTTGTATGTGACTGTAAAGATGAAAATTCAGGCAACATACCCCTAACCCTATCCCAAATATAAAAATGTATAAATTCTGAGTATTCAATGATTTCTTCTACTCCTGGACAGCTGTGTAGGTGGTTTTCCATACAGGCCTTCACTTCTGGCCTGCACGTGTGGAGTGGAATAACTCTTAAATCACTTGTACTCATGTCTCATGAGGGGAGGTAACGCACAACGAGACTCTGTTAACAAATAAGGCAGCCTGTCCTTTTGAGGACCAGAATCACATTCCATCAGTGTCAGGGTGCTACAGAAACATACTGTTAGCACTCACAAAGCTATCGGGATTTCAGCAAATTCTACAAAAAATGTGCTTGTAAGAAGTTATAAAGTGTAGCTTTAATGTATCCCATCATCGTTATGTAATTCATGCATCCAATTTTTAAAAATTGACTTGTTTGCTTGCAGGAAGGTCCCTCTCTCGCCCATCCGGTGAAAAAAACTAGCTGTGGAAGAATTGAACAAAATCAAGCTTTCCAGCCATAATGTACCTACCGGGTCAGTCTGGCACAGCTCTGCCAATAACTCACTCATATTTTCTAGCTGAGTGGGTCCCTTGTTGCTAAGACCTCGCAGTGCCGAGTTCAGTGATGCTGCAGCAACGAGTGATGGAGGGGCTCCCAGGAAACGGGAGTCACAGACACACATGGCAGCCAGCGTGTCACTGTGCCGCCGCAGGGTGGAAAGCAGCTCCATAGAGTCTGTTTCTCCATCTCCTCTCTCCTCTATTGAGGCAACATAGTGAGGGAGGAAGTCCTGAGGAGTTACTGCTGCTGTGTCCCATCGGAGAGTGGCCAGGATGACACGCTCCATTTCCTAACGGAGGAGGAGGGGGCAAGAAACATAATGTGTGACTGTAGAGCTGGAAATGTATTGATAATCTTATTCTGAAGATGTAATAGAGTTTAATTGTTGTCTCTCTTCAGGTCCACCATCCAGCATTTAGATTTTCTGTTCTATCGAAGCACAAAGGCATCGTGTGGACAATCTTTCTATACCATAACACATATATTTGTGTTTGGATTTTGCTTTTTATAATTTGTCCCATATGCAACCTGACTTTTCATTTGTCTCAATACCGCAACACAAGTAATTTCTATATAAATCAATAAGTAAAAGCACGTAGGTATTCAATTAAAAAGTAATGAACAAAGCTGTTACTTTTCTCCTAAAGATTAATAACAGCAAAAAATATGATAAAAGTAGATATTCCAGTTGGAAAAATTTGTTTATTTGTCATCTTGTAGCAGCAGGGACTCACCCGCAGGTTTGAGGGATGGAAGCTGTATTCAGCTGCAGCACACAAATTGTCAGAGGTAACATTGTCACATTCTGTGAGCTTGGAGGCGATGAGGATGCAGCCAGCCATGAGGCAGTAGGGAGAGACAGGTAGGGACAAAGAGGCAGACAGGAACCTGTCCATCAGCGAGACAGACAGGGGGAACACGGCCTCGTCACAGCCACACTCACAGCACACCTGGAAAAGGAATAACCTGCAGTCACCGCTGCTATGTTGACAACATGGAAGGCAATTTGAGAGATCTGGACATGTGACTGTTCCTTACCTCCAGGCCCCATTTGGCGAGCTCCTCCCTCCGCTCTGGATCCTGCTGGATGAGTGTGATGTACAGCATGGAGGGCATGTATCTCTCCTCCACATGCAGCAGCCTCTGGATTACACGGTGCCCGGACACAGTGGGGTCCCAAGCAGCTCGCAGCTGAGAAGAGCTGTCAGTGGGGCCCGGTGCGTGTGCCTCAATCTGGCCCTGGTCCTGACCCTGCTCCCCCTCAACATCCTCAACCTCCTCACACCACAGAGACATTGACATGCCTCCGTCTGTTTGCACAGATTGCTTGGTAAAACTGGGAGCTGAAGAAAATGGTGCTCAAGTCCTGTCACCTGAGGAAACTGCACCTTCTCCAAAAGCTGCTGCACCTGATCCAACCCTGTGGAAGACCAGACAGGCTCCTTTTCCTGGGTGGAAATGGTTTTGTCTAACGTCCTGAGGTGGCCTGCTGAATATCACTCCTCAGTTTATCTCCTTAGAGTTTTATACTCAGCGGGGAGAGACAGGGGGAGTGGCACAGAGGGATGACTCAAAATAGAGAGAGAGAGAGAGAGAGAGATCGTCGAGAGGGGCGGCGCCTTGGAGAGTGACATAAAATAATACTAAGACAACAATGAGTTTGGTGTGACAATTGCTTCAACAGGTGGGGAGAGGGAGAAAGAGAGTAGGAGAGAGAGGGAGGCAGGGGAGGAGACAAGAGAGGGAGTGGCCCGCAGGGACAGAGCAACAGCTTGTCTCCGACAGTGAAACAGAGACGGGGAACAAGAAAAGAGGACGAGGGCTGAGAGGCAGAGAGAGCAGAGAAAAGGTCATCTCCAGACTCTGACAATGGGAATGGATGACAAAAGGATGAGGGTGTTTGTTTACAAAGCCAGCACGGAGGGAAATCAGTCACATGTTGGATGCATGTTCCACTCTTCCAAATACACATTTATTCATTCATTTATTTATTTGTCACGGATATAACA
>OMNV01008172.1:77351-97993 GCA_900303265.1 Brotula barbata | reverse complement strand
ATAACTAAAAATACATATAAAATATATATCAAAAATATATATGTAAAATAAAAAGACATATTTATTATTAAATGCCGTTAAAATAATAATGATAAGGAAAATTAATTTTGCTTAGAAGTCTGCTATACAGATACGTAAAAAAGGGTCCAATCATGTGATTATAATTGTGGTGGTGGGTCTTTATGATCTAAATCCACCGTAAAGCCACTCCAACATTACACATGCATTGTTTGGGTTGTTGACTCGTTCGGCTTTATTACTTTTAACAAAGCAAATGTGGTATAACGTCTGGTCATTCCGAGGGTTCTCTGTTAAAACCAGCATGAGGTGTCAGCAAAGAGCAAGAACAACATGAACCACATGGATAGTTTGAAGAAATGAGAGTCGCCATGTTTGATTAGGTTGAGAAATTTCATAAGGTCTCAAAGAAGTTTTGTCTTTGTCTGTTAGCCTGGAATGATTTCACTCTGGGGGAAAGAAATAATTTTAAGGGAAACTAAAAATGCCACAGTTTAAAAAATTGGTGTTGCAGCAATGGATTTCAGGATTAAAAAAAAGATCTCTAAAAATGCTTAGTTTCTTAATGCCTCTGGAAGTGGCACACTGAATTATTAGTGGTATTAATGTGGTATTAAAGTCCACCCAAAGTCCTCTAATTAGTTTTTCTAGTTTTTCTGCAATGTTTCTTAGCTCCTGCAAAGTTGCCAGTCGTGACATGTACGGTCCACGTTGATAGTGAGATTCCCAGAATAAATCTTGTGTGTACATGTGTTCATCAAAGTTTTAGCAGATCACTGCCTCTCTGTATTCTCTGTAGAATCTCATTGTCAAAGCAACCTGTGCCCCGTCGGCCTCCCCTCCCTGAGCCTGTGGCAATCTGCTCCTTGTGTTTAAAGAGCAGTGGAGCCAGCGGGGAGGGTCGGGCGAGGTATGTGCAACAGACAGTGGAGCTGGGCAGGTCAATGAGCCGTATTGTCTCCCTTTACAAATCAGTGTCAGACAACAGCCCCTGGCCTTCTGCCTGCTGCTGGCTCCTCACACACACACATTCATCGGGTAGACACACTTTTCACACGCTCCCTAGGGACTCCTCTCGTGGTCACAAAGGGGTCGCACTCACCAGTGGAGAATACAGATTGTATTTGACACAGTCATTACAGGTGGCTTTTCACACATTACAGCTTCAATGGCAGCTCATGTTTCAAATAGGAGTTAAATAGACGGACTCAGTGACAAACTGTGCCACAACTGTGAATGGATTTGGGCAGAGTATTAATAATTCATGCTGTATTCAACACACAGGAGGCGATGATTCATACCCATTGTGAGTTAAAGCAGATTTAAATTATTATTTGAAGACTTATTTTGTGCAGAAATATAGCAGTGCTTTTTAATTAATATCTGTCAAACTTCACGGTAGCTTTATTTTTATGTCGTCTTTTATTGTGATGATGTCTTGTGAGGGCAAATCCTGTGGCTGCTCCATATACGTACTTAGAAATGTAAGAAATATTCAGACATTATGTCAGAATCTGTGGTTCTTTCACTGGGATGTTACTGGATTTTCTGATTTACAGCAAGGGTTTCATTAAAATTGAATATCACAGTTATCACAATATCACAAAGCTTTATGAACTGACAGAATCAGATTGTCAGGTGATGACACCGTGTCTTTCTGTGTGATGTTTTTGTCTTTAGTATCCACTTATCATAAGTATTGTATTTTAGTTTATGTTTGAAGTACCTTGAATGTATATTGTATAGTTACAGCCTCAAAATAGAGTTTGGATGGACTCTATGTTACCTACATCCTCTTCATTATAATATATAGTCCAGTACCTCCATCCAAAGAGTTAAAAGACACAACCTGTCTGTCTGCTAGCATGATGTCTATAAAAGTAACAGAGAGATTTCAATGATACTTGGTTGATAGGTAGAACATTATCTAGGGAAGAACCTATTACTTTTTGGTTCTGGTTAACCTAATGTAACAAAAACTTCACAACACCTCACAGAGTACTTGATTAATTGAACAATTTGACACAAGTGATTTTTTTAATTGGGATATTCAATTAAATTGGAGCACAATTGAGTTCTAATTGCACTGAAGAAGAATTTTAATGTAACTTTTATTTGCAATGTGTGTTTTTCCATTATGGTTGTAGTACTAATATAATATATAAGTGTTTCTTGCGTGTCTACTATCTAAGCCTGGAATTTCAATCAAGTTCAGATCTTCGGTCTCATCATCTGTAGACACACTGCATAATGGTAGCAACAAGAGACCATAATCCTCCAACATTGAGTCGATTGTAGCATTAGTAGGAGAATATGAGGTTTAAAGCTGTCGACAAGGCCTTCACCCATAAAACAGCCTTTGAGCGGCGCTGAAAGCAGATTGAGTTTGAATGTGGGACTAACTTAGTTTGGCTCTGCCAGTCAACTGAGGTCAAATTGGGGTGGGTCTGAGAGGACCATGCAAAAAGAAACAAGAGTGACAGATCGCCAGCCTGTTTAAGCACCCTGTTAAATTCATACATCGCAGCTGTATTCAAACAACGTGGATGGAGGGGGAAAGAGAGAGCAACAAGCCAAAAGAGGAGTGCTGCAGGTCCTGAGAAGGGGGTGTGGTTCCCCGCCCCTCATTTTCCAGTTCATTTCCTGGGACATAGAAGAACAGAGGTCCTATTTTCCCTTTAGCCATTCACCTCACACGGACACCTGCTGGTCAGGGAAGGGGGAGGAGAAGGGAAAGGCCAAAGTTTAACCAGTTCACAAGTTAAAGACTACATAAAAATAACAAATAGAACTAGAACGTTTTCTAAGCCATACCACTCATTTGTGTGTATCTTTAGAGTGTTACCACTGCAGATAGTGTTAAAGAGACAGGTTTGTGCAGAAAAAGAGAAACTGTTTTTAGTAAGATTCAACCGTTTATTTGATTCTATCAGTGGGTGAAAAAGCAGACATGACAAGGATGATCAGAAAGCTAGAAACATTGCCACAATGTGTGTGAATTTTATAAAGTCATGCAATATTTTGCATAGGGTTGGAATGCCATTTTACAGTACCAACAATGTGCTGCCGATGAGTTTCTCCTTCATTATTATTATTATTCCTTTTAATTTGAGGGACAGTGGAGAGATGCTGAGTATGGGTCTAAACGAAATCTTAACCAATCACAACAAAAACAATTACAAACAACATAATGCAAAATAAAGGATTAACTCGTGGAAATGTAAAAATAGCAGCATCATACAAAAGGTAAAGTAAGACAGAAACGCTAGTAATTTCTCTCCAACAAAAGACAAGAGGAGACAACATATATAAAGAAAAAAAACCACATCACGTCGGTTATAGTGTTTAAATATCTTTGATAGTAACATTTATATATTTAAATAGTAAGCCATAACAATGTACCCTACCTCTGACAAACAGTAACAAGTCTTTCACACACCACTGCGCAGTACAGTATTATCATTCTCCCACGTTGAATCCAAATATTATCCAAGTATATTTTTCATATATAAATGTCTCTCTTCTATGGTGTCTGGCTTGCATCATGTCAATTGATCGATTAACATCTGATTTAGGGATATGTTGGTATTGGAGGGGCTCCTGCTTGGCCGAGGAGGTGATCTGTCTCACTGGCCTCTGAGTTGGGACAGTCCACTGGAGAGCTGGAGGGGACGCAGATGCCCAGCACCTCCTGAACTTTGACTGGAAGCTCCTGCGGAAAGCGGAGGAGGAGACGATGATTTCAATGGAAGAGGAGATGGGAATTGCAGATAAGTGCTGGTTTTTTAAAGAGTGTACAATCTGGTTTTCTCAGTAGTTCATTTTGGGACAACGTGAAAACCACTGGAAGGAAATTTATATACTGTATATGAAGGAAAACCAGGAAATTACAACAAAATGTTACTTTCTGTGGGAAAAAAACCCCAAAAAGTTAAATGAAGATTTGCCAAGCCGTATTTTAAAATGCACTATTAATTACCCCATTTTTGGAGTAATGACTGAAGAAATATTAGGGGTAAATTAGCTGTCATAGTTCCAGGAATTGAACCAGTGCAGCAGCGGTATGTGGTACTTGCTACACCAGGTGAGCCGGGGCGCCCCACCTTGTATAGTTTAATGTACCAATTACTTTTTGACATTAACTCAAGTTTCTGAAAGCACAAGGCATACAAAACCAAAGAAACAAATTTGAGCATTTTTTTGTTCTTGTTATTTCCATCAAAGCTCTCCTAAAATAATAATGTCAAATGTTAACATGTAACATCTTAAAGTGACAGTGTTCCACTCTATCACCCTGTTTTACTTACCTTGCACTGAACCAGCTGTAAATAAATGGCCTCTGCTCCGCGCAGAACAGTCTGCAGGTCCAGCTTCATTGTCAAATCGTTTATGTGCTGTAGATCAAAAACCAATTTGCTGCTTAATGACAGAAATGCTTTCACAGATCAAAAGGTTTCTATGCATCAACTGATTCCCTCTCTCACATGAAAACATCCACACACCTTCAGAATAGTGTTGAAATCGTGGTTTGAGCCAATGAGCTCTCCTTTCTGGGACTCAAGGATGGAACAGGCGATCAGCAGGTGGAAGTTGTCACAGGGCAGACGAGTCCAGAGGACCTGAGGTGGAGGTAAGGTCAGACGTTATAAAATGTTTTGTAAGGTAAGCTTATGTTTGAATTTCATTCAAAAATGCAAGGAAAAAACTTAGCTCTTTATCTACATAACAGTTATATCCCAAATTGACATCACCTGTCTTCATACATAAAATGGGAAAGCGCCGTCAAAGTTGGATGCTATGAGTGGTATTAACAATCAATCAATTGCATATTGACTGAATGATTGATTATGAGGGTGAGATTCATTTCAGGGTTTTGCTTCTGAAAGTTGCTGAGCTAGAGACGGCCCCAGCTTCTCTTCACTTCTATGAAAACAGCGCCCCCTTTTGCTAGATTGGATGCATTGTGTTTTGATTGCTTCTCACTATATAACAGTCAAAGGGAGTTTTCAAGATCAAAATTGTTAGTGAGGGGTTAATTTTGAAAAAGTTAAAGAAATATACTGATATAGTGAAACTTTCTTAGCCTATGATTTTGTGACTTGTTCATCTCATTATAAATAAAAACATCTTGAACATGGTGAAGTACAGTAAATGTAGCTGCTGTGTGCTCACCTCCCATAAGATGAGGATATCCTCAAAGGAAAATTCTCTCTTGAACCAGATGAGCAGCCAACGGAAACAGAAGCAAAGAGAGCCGCTGTCCTGTGAGTCTGATGGACAGAAGAAAAGCTTATTACTTTGTCACTGATTCCACTAATAATTTCATTTTTAATATCTCATTATCACGTGAATTTCTCTCTTTGAGTTTAGTTTTCATATTGATGTAATAAAAAATAATGAGCCCTGTGTGTATCTTCTAATTTTCTCTGCTTTAGTTTCTGTATTTTTCTCTATCTTATTGACTTTCATAGCAACAACCCGGGCCCAGGGATTGTTAAGGATTATTGTAATCTGATAAAGTGTCACTGGATGACTAACCCAAGTAGTCACACAGCTCAGGGTCCAGAGCTTTTAGCAGGATACTGAGCTGAAGGAGCTGCTGCTTCATGGCCTCCTGAGACTCTTCAAAGTTCTGGTGCTGCAGACAGAAAACAGAAAAAAAAACTGAAAACATCAAATATCCAAACATACTACAGGGTGAGTGTTTCAAGCTTATACCACGATAACCTTTTCCATATTCAGTGTGGTTCTGTTCAAATAAAGACGGTTCTACTAACCACCCGCTCCATGAAGCCGGTCAGACACCAGAATGATTCCACCTCATTCTGGGTAACAAATAGGATGGGGGCCAGGAGATCACTCATCCCTTGGACATACCCTGGAGAGGGGGAGAGAAAAAGAGTTCTCCAATTGTAAACTGAGCTGTACTGACATCAGTGTCAGTACAGCATGTTTTTATGTTTATTTTTTTCAAATTCATAAATTTTATTGATGTTTATGGTTATATACAAATACTAAAGTATCTGAATAAGAGCTGTCTTGGCTACGGAGAAAATAAGAGTTTACCGAGTCAAAACTCACATGAAAGCTATTTCTTTTAGCTTGTGTGTTTCAGTGTCATCGCTTTATGTTGTGCCTGCCAACAACTCAGATACATACCAAGATCAAAGTTGTACATGCAATATGTCATCAACACGTCGTGAAGCAGAGTCAGTCCTGGATTCTCGTTTCCTGAGAAGAAGGTGTTGTGTCTGTCTGTCCTGTTGACGTCCCTCTCTGTCAAATAACAACACAGAAAGTTTGGCATCTATTACATATAAAGGCTGCTGCCCAATTAAATGGATGTTTTGTGTTTTTTTTGACAGAAATGCTGACCTATCAGGCTTCTGTATCCTCTAAGGAGGGAGTTCCGCATCTCCTGCTCTTCGCTCACTGACTTCCACTGCACCTTCATCCTGAAATATTCGTCCCTGCGCACACAGAAGGGAGTTGAGCTGATGGACTGAACTAACAGTCTATAAGTCATAATAGATCAATAAAACACTAACGTTTTAACCCGCAGAATATCCTCCCTTTCCTTGGTGGTGCTGTTCCATGGATAAAAGCCCAGGAGAAACTTCCACGCCTCCTTCCTCAGGCCTGGAGTGATACCCTACAAGAGATAAGAACAGCATCAATCACATACATCTGGAACAAACCAGACGGGGGAAGCGAATCACTGTTTATCTAACCTATGTTACTGGCCTACCCCTCTGAACACAAGCTCTTTAATTATCTCTGGATTCTGAACACGGCCCTCGTGGTCAAGAAACTCTTTCCACTTGTCCATAGGTTGTCCCCTGGTTACATCGGGCCGGGGGCCAAGCTCGACACCCTGGAGAGATAAACAGAAATATCATTAACAATTGATCCTTTCATTGTTTAAGATAAGATAAAACATTATTGATCCTAAGGCAGGGAAATTCACAATTCTCAGCAGCTCAAAAAATACAGGTGGGAAAAGATAACTAGGGTAAATACCAAATAAAAATAGGAATAAGAATAAAAAATAGAGTATACTATATACAGACAGACTCAAACAGTGCTACATTATCATGCTGGTGTTGAATAGTCTGACAGCAGTTAGAATGAAGGATCTACAGTAGTGCTTCTTCACGCACTGTGGGTGCAGCAGTCTGCACCCACAGTGGTCCTTAGTGCATCTGCAATCTGTGTACTGATACTGGTGTACAGGGGGAAAGGCATTTAAGAGTATTTTTTTTGTTGTTTTTCCCCTCTTACACAGGTGATGAGTTCAAAGCCAGGTTCTTCATCAGATTGGGGTGGCAAAGAAGGGTCCTGAGGAGCACGGTGGACAGGGGATTCTGGAGGCCGAATTGCCCCCCTGAAGAAATTCGTGACTTTGGAAAATCCACCAAAAGTCGTGGCATAAGGGTCCTGCATAAATCTCTACGTAGTATAAACAGAACAGAAAACAAGAACAGTAAAGAACAGAATCAGAGGAACTGGAGCACCGTACATTCAAGGAAAGGGGCTTCTGAGTCACGTGTTGCTACACTGGTCATCCATAAGTGGGTGGGAGTAAGGGTTGGGAGTGGGGCTTTGACGCTGATGGGTGGATGATTATTTGTTGTTCCATAACATGAAACAACTATGGAGTAACAAATGAGTCATAGGTATTGGTCAATCATTTAAGGGAGCCCCCAATTTATCTGTGCTTTAAATATCCACCACACACTAACATTGTCCATATCGCCGTTCTTTCAATTACAAATAAATAAATATGTAAATCAAAAGTACCGAGACAAGATCAGAGCCTCCATCATCAAGGAGCTGTAATTCATCAAAAGATTGTGAGAGGGCACTGGAGTCATGGGGGTAAGCGAGGAAGAGGCGTCCATCAACAGGTGACCTGATTTAAATGGGAAAACACAAATACAGTGGGAACCAAGTGATTTTGTTAAAATCATGTAATGTGTAAAAAAAAAAACTGTACATGGCACTCAACTCTAAATCAACTGATACAAGAACTGTCATAAGTTGCATTTACAAGAGGGCAAAAAACAAAACAAAAATGCACTGAGACCAAAAAGACACTGACAGAGTGCACAGGTCTTCAAAAGACAAACAGTCCTCCAATTATAACTCCTGATAATTAAATTTGGTTTGTGATGGTCTAGACGTTCATGTAAAATTTGTCAATTGACCTAAAATTGTGTGAGGAGATACAAAATTGTTTTGAAAAAAAATAAAAAAGCAAAAATCAATACAGAACTGTGCAAACAGGCTACTCACGGCGCCAGGATGATGTAACGCTGCAGAGCTCTTAGCAGTTCCATAGTTCCTCCTCTGTGAAAGTGCAGCGGAGGAAGGGGGTGGCCCCCTCTGCTAGTCAACACCAGGAAGTTGCGCCCAAATGAAAAGCGGGCTCTCCGAAGAGAGTAGAGCTCCGAAAGAGGGAGGGAGAAGGACCACTGACCTGCAACAAAAGCTGGTTTAAAACAACACTGAACCACTTGATGAAACACTTAAAAAACCAAAAATGTTCACATTGCTATCCATGATGTTTCTATCATTGCATTATTATTGCTATTGATATTGCTATTGTTTTATCGACCTGGCCTACCCTCATATGACAGAATTTAATCCATACCTGGCTCTTTGAGAATGACATGTTCTCTATTTTTCTTCACTGTGCTGATAACTGCCCAGTCAGGCTCATACCCAGGGTCAAAGTTTGTATCCTCCTCTTCTTCTCCATCCTAAAAAAAGAGGGAATTACATGTCTAGCCAAAACAAAAACAGTAAATCTATAATGCAATTAAGACCATAAATAAATATCACTGATCACATTCATAATAATAATGTTCATATCTTAGTAAATATGTGGTGTTCTCAGATAAATAATCACACAAATTAACAGGTTTTAGAACATGTGTGGTCGCGTTTGTTTAAATGTGTCCAGCTCTCCATTATGTGGAGGTTAAGGGCAATTGTACTGGCTAGATAATAAGAGTTATTCTTGCCAATATCTGCCATCCACAACTGCTTGTAGGATATATTTTAAATGATGAAATATTTATCCGAAGACAGAGGGACAGTATTCCCACTAGAGATAAAAAAAAAAAAAAATGACCACAGGGAGGGAAATCAAAAGCAGAGAGGGAAATCTCCACCATCCACCTCAGCAATTTGCAAGTCTAGCTAACATTTGATTACTGACCTTTTTGGTGAACAGTACAGCAGGGGCACTTCGACCCTCATCCTCGAGTGGGCTCCACTCTAAAGCTGGCTCTCCACACTAAGAGCAAAGGCACGATTAATACCAGCACTTTGCTGATCTGTTACTTTGTACTTGACTGTCGATCTCACTTACTCGCTCCACAATGCGGATAAATCCAGGTATTGTTGTGTCCTGGTTACTCCTCTTGGCATTAGTGTGAAGGTACACCCCCTCCTTCTCGAAAATCAGCTGAGGAGAAATCAAACCTTTGCAAACATGTGTAGAACCGCTACAGGGTTATAATAAGGCATAAATTAGAGTATATTAAGGGTAAGGTGGCTCACATACAACATCTAATTTCTGGATACAGTGCACTCCAGTTGGGGGAGGGGCAAGGTAAGACTATGGGAACAGCTTCTAAATCTGTGAGAACGGACGGTGACTGCCTGTGGCATGTGCTATGACGATCACAAATTACTCAGTTATTATCTAATCACATCAAAGATAGCCCTGTCACCCGATCTCTGCTGGGGATCTTACTAGGCATCGAAACAAGCAAACTTACCATGATGTTGCATCACCAGCAACCATTAAATTAAATGATTACGTTTCAGAGAGTTACACGTACTGCATCAAATGATAAAGAATGCACCCTAATACACCAATATATTTTGTTGGAGATTCACTGACTTTGTTGGGGATGAATATACAAGACAGGTTTTTCGCAAGTTCCCACAATAAAAAGTGGTTCCCTAAAGTATACTATTTAGCCCCAGGAATTTGCAAAAAGCATTTAAACTACTGCTGCTACCTGTACTATAACAAATATTTATTGGTGGTTGGCAAACCAACTTATTGGTACTTTACAGCCACGTATTTTTGGATGGCAGAGTGGCAGGGACTGGCAGTAACAGAATCCAAAAACAAGACAAACAGCAGAAAAGCCTAAATCCTCTTAGCTAGGCCTTTCTTTTGTTGAGAAAATTGATCAAATGTTCACATATAGCCCGATCAGGTTTTCAACATGACCCTCTAGTTGTTACTATGCTTTGAATTCCACAATGCTTTAAAATGTTTTTGCAGTCCTATTCAACGTTTTCTAATTTACTGCAGTGTGTGACTTTCCTGTTGGATGTTTACCCATTTTACAGTGCATAACTGAGCACTGTATTCCCTACCACCAATCGGATTGTGATGTTTAGTCTTAGCTCTCCTTCTTGGAATGTGCAGGTTTATACCTACATCCTCAATGATTAATCTATCCACCCCAATATTGTCTGCTACTCCTACTGTTGAGCTGTAGGAGTATTTTATATAACAAATGAAATATTTCTAACAGTGTCCTGTCAGCATGATGAGCTACCTGACGTGTAGCTAATCAATATTAGAGACTATCAGATTTCTTATTCCCATAAGCACTGGTAAATTAATTGGTAACTGAATTGAGTTTAAGGCAAACCATTCAGGATTATTTCAAGGATCTGAATAGATTCAATGGGCCTTTTCATAATAGTAACCCATTAATTGAATATACATCACAAAAAGGCATTGGAAATCAAAATTTCTAAATAAGATGTGTTCTCTTAAATCCTAAATTCATTAGAGTATTTCTATTGCATGCTACAATTTCCCTTTAAGTTTTCTTTATTCTGGATGTGTTGGCAATAATAATATCAAGACTTACCCAGAATATATCTGGTACCTTTGAAAAACCTTACTTTCACTAGAATTTCAAATAAAACTTTCTATACATAGGCTCATTGACGGCTACCTCAGAGTTTCAGAGATTGTACCAGGTCACATTGAGTTTGACATGACGTTGTTTGCCGATAACACGTATACTTGGGTCAGAAAACCTGATGATAAACATAACTACATAACCTGGCTTGAATGTTCCAGCTGTATATTTACTCGAATATAGGGTTATATGACATTCGCCAGCTACTTTGTGATGGGCTAACCACAGCTAACAAGCGAGAGCAACATATCACATGATTCCAGC
Organism: Brotula barbata; assembly: GCA_900303265.1. NCBI lineage: Eukaryota > Metazoa > Chordata > Actinopteri > Ophidiiformes > Ophidiidae > Brotula > Brotula barbata. The sequence goes on along the minus strand of OMNV01008172.1, from coordinate 86,750 downwards.
ATATGTCTGTGAGGAAAACGCTAGAACATTTAGCTAGCTAGTTACAAAGCAGTGAAGTTAGGTGACTAACACAAACCAGACATATTTAAGGCTAGACAAACTGCCTCAGTTTATCTATCGTAAACTTTGGCCAGCGACAAACGTTAAATATTAGCGTATTAGTGGATGTGTTCGACTGCCTTTGAAGAGCTGACAAGTTTTACCAAATGATTACAATTACACTTATGGATACATTTATAACAATTGTGTTTTAAGCTAGTTATAAATACCTTGTAATTCTCCGCATTTTGCGCCATTCTTCTCGCGAAAGGGTCAGTTTGCTTTCTCCAAAACAAAGGTACGTCACACTTCCGTTTTACAGAAATCACGCCCCTTCAAAGACGTCATGACACAAAGCAAAGCGACCTGTTCATCACACAGTGCATGGACCCAGGTTAAAATATTTACAATGGTTTATGACAATGACTACTACTATTACATTTTTATGTTATTAAATTCATACATTTTACTCAGCTATGGATACGTAACTACGACGCAAGTATTAGGCCAATGTTGGAAAATAAAGCGATTACAGTCGTAACATCAGGTGAATTACGTAATTTTGTAAAGGCAAAAGTCGCGTAATTACCGAGAATGAGCTGGGGCCGAAGCAACACTGACGTAACCAGTGGGAGGTTCCCCCAGCTTCTTATTTTTGTGTACATTGTAAGTACGACGCAACGGAATTGATTGATTTATGGACATTGATTTCAAAATAAAAGACCAGACTACAAACTAAAGGGGTAACTAATACGACTGACTTAACCGAAAATTACACAGAATTGCACAGAAATCCTTCTATTGCAACATTTAACGTTTTTCAATTTTATTCCTAAACTTTTTAAAGTTTTTCCCGACACTTCCACTTTATTGTTGTAGTATTTCGAGTTTATTCACGTAGGCTATAAGTTCTCCTTTACACTCGTAATCTCATTTTATTCTTTTTTTTTTTAAAAAAACACGTTGATTTTACTTGATAACTAGAGGAGATTTGGCTGTCTGTCGGTTGAACGTGCACGAGAACACGGCGAGTACGAGCCCGCCCACCGAGGCCTGGTCACGTGTAGAACGTGCGTCCCCAGATAGACACCGATAAACAGGCGACGTCGCTAGCCTTCAGCTGTTGCATGAAACTAGTCCAAAGGAGACCGGATAAGACTCAGACTCTCGTCTTCACAATAAAAGCAACTTCATGAAACGGGTTAATTTTTCAAATTTGTAGTCAACGTCTAGTAAAACAAAAAAATCTGTTTACATTTAAATCAATCTTTGTTTGATCTATTTGTTTTAGCACGGTGACTTAGTGATTAGTACTTTTGCCTCACAGCAGGAAGGGTGTATGTTCGAGTCCTGGGGTAGACCAACATATATTTTTGTACATCTGTGTTTGGCTAATCATTCCTGCCATTGCCCTTGACCATGCCACTGTGGTGCTGCCCACTGCTCCTCTTTGTTGGGATGAGAGAAAAGTATCATTACTGAAGTAATGTTCTTTCTTTCTTTCTTCCTTTCTTTCTTTCTTTCTTTCTTTACTTCTTGATGAATTCTTTGTAATGATTTGCTTTCTTTGTGACCTTTTCAAAATTGGATTTGATTTTGTAACATGTCTTTGGATTATTAATCATTCAATAAAGGTCATGAAATATTTATGAGTTCCCCTTGGATGTTCAAACAATATGAAGAGTAGTTTACCAAAAAGATTAAATAAACAACCATAGTAGTAATGGCAGATTAAATGGTAACTAATGTGGTACCTTACATTTGGGGAAGCGGAGCATTAGAAGATTTCATATAAATTTAACATAAAAAAAATCAAACCTTAACATTGTGACTGAGACCTAGGTTGTAAAAAAAAAGGATTTGAGTCAAAAGAAATATGGAGAGTATAGTTTTTGTTATGAATATGAATCAAATTGTAATTGTATAATTTAATTCATATTCACTAACAATTTGACTAAAATCAATGTGCACATCAAAAATGAATATGGTTGTTAATCTCTCTCTCTCTACTCCAGTTTGGAGCAGTTCTTCCCCTTACCCTTGTGATTGTGTGACCTTGTGGTTTCAACAAAGACATGACAATGGAACATATGGATAGAGGTGCTGTTGTGGTTAACACAGTACAATAAATACTACGAGAGCACCACTGACACGTCAGTGCATCTTTGTAGGTGGCATAGCATTAATGTGGAGCAGGTGAGCAGTTTTAAGAAATATATATGAATGGATCTGTCACAATGATCGCTTGACATTTGGGCCATTAGTTTGTGTAGTGTTTGGCAATAATCAGCACTTTTGTTCCACTCTCATGCAATTTTGCTTAGAGTTGTTTTTAGTAATGTATAAAATTTGTAGTAGTATAGTTGTAGTTTAAATTGTTTAAGAGACTGATTTTGCATGATGAGTTGTTTAGCATTAGCAATGCCTTTTTTGTAAAAGTAATGTTTATAACCGCAGTCATCAACGCACCTGGGTACATGTAAAATGGGACTGAGATGTATGGAAACGGTAAGAAAGTGAATCGTCAATTAAAGTATCGTTTTTGTATCGAATTGAACATCACAGAGTTGAAATCGTTCGTCTGAGAAAGCGACATAAAGACTCAGACAAAATGTTATTCTATGAGGCTTTTATTTTGGAAATATTCCCCGGAAGTCCCTTTATGACTTACCAGCTAGCTTGCTGCTGGTGAGGAGTCTGGGGGAGAGAAACCGTGGGAGAAGCTGGAAGACGTCTGATTAAAAGAAGGAAAGTTTACAGAACGTTTAATATCTGGAAACAAGGAATTAAGAAAGCGAATAGGTAGGTGAACGGCTTGGTGTGTGTTACATTTAGTTATTCTTGCGTGTCTGGGCTGGTTTAAACGCATTAAAATGGAGGTGAAATGTGCTTCCATCATGTGGAGCCTGCACACAACACTGCACAGAACAAACAACAAGATCAACAACAGCTGCAGCAGCAACTGTGCTGCAAAACGCGTTGCCTGCCTTCAACGTTATGAACATTTTGTTAACGATGACAACGAAATGATTGAGAGAATGAACGGAGAGCAGCGTTATTACATAGCTACCTTCGGTTAATGCCATGTCATGAGCGGATTCAGACCGCGATCATATGTGAAACTGTGGTCACTTCTTATCATAAATGTGTATCAGGTCAGAAATAACGACCATCAGTTTGCAGTGACTATCATTTTCTAGGCATTGGAGACTTTAGCTTCATTTTCTACCTCTTCAACTTGGTGGCTAACACTAATGGCTCGATCTTTATAAGTTTTATTTCAAATTCTAGTGAGTAGCCAAATGTTTTCCAAAGATACCATACATGCAAATAAAAAGAGAGAGAGGAAAAAATAAAGGGAAGCAAAAAAACTCCCAATAAATAGGGAAATAAAATATACCAAATCTATGCAGATGCATTCTGGTGAAATGTGTATGAAATGATGTCTAACACATCCAGAATAAGGATCATTTTAAGGGAAATTAAAAACAGCATCACTTTTAGGAATGATTACTCTTATGACTTTTTTATGCCTCTTCTATGTGGCATACAATTACCAATGGGTCACTAATGTGAAAAGTCCTGTAAATAAGCCTAAACTGTTTGCCATGTAAAATAAAATCCAGTATTTATCCAGATACATGATGTTTGCCCAGTTGATGAGGTTAAGATGTTAGTGTCACATGCAGCAATATGTTCTTTTCTGGTAGTATGCCAAATTGTGGTAGGAGCAAAAATATGCATTCATGCACAAATTAATAACTATTAAACTTAATATCTAACGTATGGCAAAATTTATTCTGAAAAATGAGAAAAACTCATAATTTTGTATTGGATAGTATTTTGAATTGTCATTGATTGTCTTATTTTCCGCAGGTATCACCAGCAACGTGGAACATCTACAGTGATCTTCTCTCCCCTGGCACTCCGACACAGAAGAACACCGCCTAATCTATCATATCATATAGTCACCTAGTGCCTCTGTATCTGCTAGGTCTGCATTTTCCATCTTCACCAGAACCAACACCAACAAGACAGAAGAAGCATCAACATAACTTAAGTCAGATACACCACATTAAAACAAAGAGCTAGCACTTTCACTCTCAAGGCCTTTCCAGGTTTGGCACCCAAACAATAACGTGAATTATCAGACCTGCTTAACTTGGAGTCACCTCACCATTCATCAGCCTCATTTCATTTTTTCACCAAGTAAACCAGCCTTAGAAAGCTGTCAAGAGAACACAGCACCGTTATGGCCTCCATCACCCAGTCATCTAACCACGAGATCCCAGACAACCACAAAGATTGCTGGCTGGCGCTGCTCTCTGCAGCTGAAGCCTATTGTCAAAAGTCTGGTTGTGATCTGGCCGTACTTACAGCACAGAAGAAGTTTCGTTCATTGGCTGCAGAAGATGACGGCGTCAGTCAACGGGAGAGCAGCAGTGCCTTTCCTAGGGAATGTGATTTCACATATAATGTATGGGGTCAGGGTTTTCTTGCTGAGTCGGCACGCCGCTACATGGATGACATTGGTGTGCTGCACTCAACAACCATGCTTACAGCCCAAAGGCACACACGCCAAGCTGGAGGAGACCAGGGAACCAAGCTGGTGGTTGACTTGACCTCTGACACTGGACACAGAGGGGTGAGTAGCCTGCCTGCGTCGCACGCCACACTGTGGTATTCCTGTGGGATGTTTATGACCCCAAAGTTTCTTCTGTGCTGGTGTTGCAGAGCTTTACAGGGGAAAGTGGGTCAGGTGGAGTTAGTCCCAACAACAGACTGTATTCCCAGAGCTACCCATCCATCTACAGCACAGGAGCCGTTATTGGTCAGGCTGGAGGGCACGTCGGCAACGGAGACAGGGAACGGGAGAAGAGTGTGGCAGAGCGGGGGAGTCAGAGACCTGGGATTGTGGAAGTTGATGAAGAGTGTGAGGACGAGGAAGAGGAGGAGGAGGACATGGATGAAAGAAGACGTTATGGAAATGAAAGCGCTGGTGAGGAGTTCACATGCACTCGATACTCAAGAGTATGTATTTGTCCTTACTGAGAGCAAAGTGATAATCCTTGACCTTTCTTGTTCTAAAAAGTGAAAAATTTGCGTCAATTTCTCGTGGGTTTTTGTTGTAGAAGTCATTTGACAAATGTTTAGTTTTCTCGTGCATCTCCGTGTAACATTTTTCATGTCTCTGACCTGACATTCCCTCTAAAATGATGTCGTCACATGACAAGGTTGTTAACTATCAGAGCTGTATAAGGAAGTGTTACCAAGGCCGCTTAGACAAACAGAAGGCAATCTCTTCTGGCGTGAGTGCATTTCACAATTAGCCTACTTATTACTTTACTTGTTGTTTCTCTCTTTAGTTGGCTGTTAATCTTTTATCCCCACACCGCTAACTCCACAACAGCAGCAAAGGTTGCACTCTCCTAAAGTTATTATGTTGATTTGTTTGGGTTCGTCAGTGAATGACATCACCTCGTTGGCACAGCTGCTTTTCACAAGAGAGTTGTTGTGGTTATTCAACAACCTGATGTTATTACCGCCTTCTACTTTTCGATGTCTGTAGTGAGAGGAAAGAAGTGCAAAACTAAGGATTTTCAGTTTGATTTAAAAATATGATTAAGAATTAACAGCATCCCACCGTTGTTAGACTGTGCATGACGCCCTCTCATTAAGTAGATACGTGTGGAGGTGGCATACATTGACAGTGATGTTCACAGTTCTTCAATTTGTGCCAGTTTGAGTCTCGGTATGAGGTTTTGTGTGAAAAAATCTATTTATTGCCGTAAGTGCAGCATTACTGAAGTTTTAACATGCACATAACCATATTGTGTGATCATCGTATTATTTAATGCCTCCGCATGTCGGGCAGCATGGTGGCGTAGCGGTTAGCACTGTTGTCTCACAGCAAAAAGGGTCGAATCCCAGGGTTGACCTCCACCTATTTCTGTGTGGAGTTTGCCCACATTGCCCCTGACCAAGGCAAGGTGGAAGATCTAGAGTTGGTCCCTGGGCGCGTTGTGTGTGTGTTCACATGTGCATGTGCGTGCTGCCCACTGCAGGGTAAAAATGCAGAGAATTCATTTCCCTGTGGGGCTCAATAAAGTATCTCTTTTTTCTTTCTTTTTTTCTTTTTTTTTTCTTTCTTTCTTTCTTTCTTTCTTTCTTTCTTTCTTTCTTTCTTTCTTTCTTTCTTTCTTTCATCATTGATTCTTTCCTGCTTTAGGTGTCTTCTCTATGGACGAAGACTCTCTGTCTCGTGACTGTGAGCCGTTCTTTGAGTCCGACGGCGAGGAGGAGAGCACTGATGGTACGGATGATGGCTACAAGTTACTCTGGATGTAGATTTGCTCATTTTTATAATCCATCGTTTGTTTGGTGTTTTTGTTTCAGGCTCATTGAGCGAGGATGCTCCTCCGCCCTCCCGCAGCATGGCTGTGGGTCAGCCCGCATTCTCCTCTCGTCACACCTATCCCATGGCGCTGGCTCGCTCGCTGCCTGTGTCTGTGCCTGTGTGGGGTTGCAAAGGAAATAGAGCTGCCCAAGGAGACAGTCACAGTGGAGAACGAGTGAGTGGGCAGGAACCTTCTGGAGCCTAAAATCCACAGTACACATAACAGTACCACAACACAGAGCTGGTTGGAATACAAATATCATATGCTGTATAAATCATATGCAATACTAAAACATTACTCGTTCTTGGTACTTCATTCAGACATTCTAGCGTTAACATAACTGAGCAGATCAATATCAGGTCGGAAGATCAGTGTATTGTAGCGGTTAAAGTATGAAGGAGACGATGAAAGGATGAATAATTAATGAAGCTGTTTTCTTTAATTCTTTGGTGTCAGCTGGTCCTTGTTGTATTTTATGGAATCTGATGTGTAAAACAAAGAGACTATTCACTTTTCTACATTAGTATGATGAACCAATAACGGCCATGACGTTGTTGTTAGTTCATGTGACTATGCAAGCGTGTAGGTCCTTTCTGCTGTGGAGTAAAGTAAAAATACTTAACTACATTAGTTACTTATGTTTTAGGAGACTTTGTACCATACCTTTTTACTTACATACATGAATGACGAAAAATCTATAGTTAAACTTCAATCAAAACAGGTTTGTTATTCAATGAATGAACGAGTATACATTTATGAAATGCAGACTGGAAGATAGCCATAACACTGGAAATATAGTTACATTTTTATTGAAAGGGTGATGTCGGTAACAATCACAACCTGTTAGTTTAGCTGTGGTCCCTTTAATCTGTTTGAGTTCTTACTGTATGTGATTAACTCAACTCGTGTAAGTAAATGAGAATTTAAAAGACAACACTGCAGAGAGGAATCTTGACAGTCTGACTCATTGAACGTGTCCTCCAAAGTTCAAGCTCATCTTTGAAAAGCGTTCGAAAAGCTTCGTAGAAGTGATTGGTAACTGCTTTTCCTGATGTTTATTATGGTCGATGATTAACTTTAAAGACTTGTAATGTTGGCTGACTTAATAATTTTTTAATCTGAAGGGGAGCACAAAGTATGAATGCCACTGTGAGGGCGATTAATTCTTTAATTTCAATACTTAAGTACAGGCATCCAAAAAATGCTTTTGATTTTTAAGTAAAATTCACATCAGCAGCTGAATGACCTTTACTCAACTATTTTTTTCTGACGCGTCAGTTTTATTTGTAACAAAGTTTCTTTTTATTCGATCTGCAATTTACTTCTCTATCCACCTCTCCTTTTCTGTGAGGTCATGGTGAGCTGTATTTCAAGTACATTTGAGAATTTTGAACTGAATCAACCTGGCTGTTGTGAATACCAGCAAGTGAAAACTCTGTCCTGTGTCTGTCTGTCCTTCAGGTGGGCTGTGCTGATCTGGACCACATCGCTGCCAGTATGAAGGCCCTGCTGGCCCCGGGAGCCACGGACGGGACGGAGATGTTCGGTGCTCTGCCTCGGCCCCGTCTCAACACAGGGGATTTCTCTCTTAAACACTGAAAGACAAACAGAGACAGGGAGAAAGGGATAGAGAGACAAAGGAAATTGGGATTGGGAGAAAAAAAAAATGTGGAGACAAATTGCCATGACAGAAGGAGATCGTGGCAGACGTTGAGTAAATCTCGTACCTCCATGTATTTACCATTAACCAAAATTAACGGCACGTGCGTCACGGAGTAACTGAAAAACGAACACTAATGCCATTCTCAACACTCTGCTCTCCTGATCACTACACATTTCAAAACTGCTACACACAGCACTACATTAGGATTGGACCTCAGGGTGTCCAACGTGAAGAGCCAATGCACTGACCAAGACTAAATAAAACAGGAGGTGTATCAGTCCAGCTGCTGATACATACTGTATGTTGAATGATGGTTGATAGTTGTGTGGCTGTATCATTTTTTTTTTGGGAAGTTGGCTTCTTGGTCAAATCACCTGTGAAGTGATGAGTCGATCACTGGCGCCTGGGTTCCAATGCACTACTCAAGCATACACTATTGTTTAGTGAGAGGAGGTTATTAGCATCATCATAGCAGCTCTAACATGAAATTCTGAGTTATTTTAAATGATCATGTAGCTCAATTTAATCCTGTATGAGAAGTATAACGATACATATAATAATACTCATACTAATATATACTAATATAAATGTACTATACATACAAAAAGATAATTCTTATGATTGGGTATTGCTATTGCCCTCCTGCAACTCTGCATAGTACATGCTGAATTGTTTGCATCGAGCCAGCAGTTTGTCAGGATCACATGGGTGTCTTTTGGTTAGTGTTGATATTGGTTGACCAACAAGCCGATCTCTCAAATACTACATGTACAGTATTCCTTAAAGAGTAATGGCGACAGAAATGGTCAAACACGGAGCTTGCGGCTTTTTAAAATGTGAGGTGGAAGACTCCAGCACTTCCTCCTGCAACGATTGTTTGTACTCTTACTTTTGCCAATCAATTACTGACTGATACAATGATTGTAAAACATTTCAGAGTCCAAGAGGACAGTGTGGCTTTTATTTTGCTCCAAATATTTTGGAATGAATGACCAAGTGTCTGAGTGCGAGAGAGATATGTTGATTTGAAAGGAAACGCCTCCGTCTATGATGTTTCAAAAACAATAATTGATTCATTAAATACGTTTATGTTTTGAATAAAGGAGCAACACCAACAGAACTGACTTGTGATTTGCCATCAAGTTAAAATTATTATAGGTGCCTATAGTCCATAGGCCTCCATACCGCTACCGTAATCTGTGTAGGTGACAGGAGTCGAAAAGTGTAAAGTTAAGCCGATTCACATAAGTTTTTAATCATCAGTTGTCTGAGTCTTTCAGGTTTTTGGCCAGTAACAGG
>OMNV01008172.1:51803-69525 GCA_900303265.1 Brotula barbata | reverse complement strand
AGGGGGGGCGGGAGGCGTAACGCGGCTAAGTTTTGGTTGGATGTGATGGTGACCCCAGGGGAAGGTCCTGTCATGTGAAACTCCTATGACTTCAGTGATCCGTTCTGGGGAGAAGATAGATGGGCATATGCAAATGGCCAGTATGTTCCAGGTATGAACGCACATTTGCATACACATGGACTGAGCATGTGCGCGAGGTGCACGCCCCAAATCTGAGAAACATATTCACATTACAGGGCCAAAACTGACCAAACTTAACCTCTATCAACGGATGCTAAGACGAGTCTGCGGCAAATATTATAATATTTCCACAAATGGTGGCGAGTCGTGCACCCGCTCTGCGAACGCAAACGCCGCAAACATGATAGGCGCAGTGGTCAAAAGTCATCAAAGTAACATGACGCCTTCCCATTCACAAGAATTTACAACTGAACTCTGCCCCAAAAAGGGTCTTCAGCTGACTTGAAAACTGCTGTAAAGCAATGCTGACAAAAGCTACGGTGTTGTTTGTTTCAGTAAGAAGGCGGCGGCGGCGCTGGTCAGCGTCTAAGATGGCATCCAGCGAGTTACTGGAGAGCTGTCATCAATACCAGATCCCATCAATCAGCGGCCGCTGTAAGTGGACTTCTGGCAGGGAACTTGGGGTAAAGTACTGAACTGCTGGTGCGGTCAGAGCTTGAAAATAACAGCTTGTATCTGCAAATGTTGCAATGTTTCGCTGTTCTCTGCCTGTACTAAATGTCAGCGTGGAAGCCAAGCTTAATCCTACATTTGCTCAGATGATCATTGGACATTTCGGTATTTTTTCCTGTCAGCGCTTCATGTCTAAGCATGTATCTGCCTTCTCGTATCTGAAAATAAATTCACAGTCCTGCAGTTTTATAAATGTTCTTCTTTTACTGCAGCGGCCTTGAACTTTCAAATTTGTTAACCGAGGCAAAACGAGAGAGCAGCGTTTGATAAGAATCAAAGGGCTGAGTTAGAAAGGAGAACCTCCTCAGGCCCTCCGAGTGATTATCTACACGGATTAGTGTGGCTCATGGTCGAAATGTTTCGGCACCAGTTTGTAACACAACTGTTCCATTTGTCAGGCTGCCGATGAAATTCGTCTCCCTTTGCTGATGCTAATTGATGTTACAAATGACAAGTCTCTGTATTTTATTTTGGAGGCATAAATTACTAAAAAATATGAATGAACTAGAAAAAAAAACAACAACAAGATAAATAGGGGACCTCAGGTTTCAGGTTGAAGTGAAGACCATGACGCAGACTCTCTCCTGGGTGGCTTTGTAGCGGAGGACAAATGGAATGGGATATCACAATCACAGCTGGGGACAGTCCACCAAAGCTCAAGACTGTGTGGGGAAAACATGGATGTCCGTTCACCGCAGTGTTTCACTCTACGACTCTCGGTCCTCACAACTTCATTCATTCAAAGTGACGAGCTAAACACAAACACTAGCAAGCACTAGAGTTAGCTAGCTAGCTAATGTTAGCTAAAACAACAAAAACCTGCCAATGAAACACTATGAGCACTGAGGTTAAGCCAGGACTAGCATATATGATAGGAAGTCATGTAGTGAACAAATAGAAATAATCATTATCAACTAAAAATAAATTCTACGGTACAACTACTGCTACTGCTGGTTGCTTATTTGGCGGTTGGCAAAACAGCTTGTTTTGGCCACCTATTGAACTGTTGAGTGGGTCAGGAGTCCAGTATCAACACATGCAACCACACACGCAATTGTATAATTATAGACAGTGTAAAACACGTGTTTTCGCACCATGCGTAATTGGGTAATAAATAGTCACAAAATTGATATTAAGAGAATCTTCCTCTTTTCTTCTCTTTAAGTCAATGTATGAATGCTGAACTTGAGGGGTCAAAGCCATTTCACCTGTCTTTGTTAACACACTCCATTTTTAGCCCCTCAGACTTGTGGGTTTCCATAATTAGCAAATCTTAATTAAATCTCTACAGTCGGAAATAACTCGCCATCATGAGGAATTGTTTCCGTGGAACTGAAATATTCAACTTGAGGCATTAAAATAATACCTCCTGCTCACTGCTGTCAGTGTGTAGGCTTACACACTGACAGAGATTCATTGTGACCTTTTGGCATATAGGGGTCCTGTGCACAACATCATACGGCCCGTGATTCCTGCGCATCATTCCGTTGTACGTTCTTGATGTGCTATCATATTACTTCATTACATGTTAACCTGCTGCAATAGCCTGCGATAATAGAACGTGCAGCATGATTGGCCACAAGGGATGTAACAAGTACAACCGTATAATCTGTAAAGGCCTGGTTTGATGCATACGAGGTCCCTTTGTAGTTTTCTCAGATGTGATTGACACGCCAGGTGCTTATTTCTTTTTGGTTCTCACTCTGGGATTTGTCCACACGTGTTCGAGTGTTTTTGACAAAAGAGTGACCAAATGGACTGTCGGTTGTTCATTAACAATGGTATTTGACATGTGCTTGTGAAGGACACGAGGTAATAAGAGTGTGCTGAGCGTCTTTAGTAAACTGTGCACACTTAGCGTGTTGGGATTTACAGCGTCAAACCGACAGGCCAAAATCAACAGGCCTCCTGTGGCTTTAGTGCAACATAAACCTCGTAACGACTCCTAAATCTCTAGGTGTCATAAACCAGGATCCCTGCTTTACGCATGGTGTCACAGTGACGCTGGCCGTCCCTAAGTAACAGAGAGCCATGAGAGTTATGACCGAGCACCACTCTGCCAGCGGCAGCCTGTTTCATGTATCTTTCCCCAATCTCCGTTCTATTACCCTGCTCAAATTTTAGGCTCTTTGCATTTTATCAGAATTATGTAAGCGTTGATATCTCAACTTTAAAGGGATAACGTCCCATAAATCTGAACTGCAGTCATTGTGTGAAGAGATTTATAGCCTCTGTCGGCCTCTATGCTGCATTTTATTATGTGCATCAGTGGTAAAATTTACTGTTTTGCTACATGACCCCAAAGAGGAAGAGGAGAGTAAAGATTCCTGTCCATACCTCAGGATGGGTGGAGTTCCCTTATGATAAATGATGGCATATTGTGAGCTCAAGGGTTTTTTCCAGAGCCAAAGACAACAGAGAGGTGCTGTATGGGTTTTCCAAAGGAGAAAAGACAACATCTCACCAATGGGCCCTATGAACACTGGACTTTTATTTTAAATTCTTGTGCAATGCCTGAAGATACTGTGAGGAGGGGCGTGGTTGACCATAGTCTGAGGACGTGTACAGTGGTGATTTTTGGAGGGAACTGAACTGGACCGAACAGCCAACAAACACACAGACTGAGAGACAGATGACAACTACGAGAATACTCAGCACCGTACGAGTTAAAAGAGAATGAAATGATTTCGTGCTCCTAGTCTACTTGTGTGTGCACCTGCGGCTAAAGTCAGACATCGATGCCATCAGCGATAGCCAGCAGATCGATCGATCGTCATCAGTTTGTCTGTTTCTCTGTTGGTTTGTGTGTGTGCTGGCTGTTTGTCCCGATGTCAGTGCAACACAGGATGAATAGGTTAGGTCTTAATTATCAAATTGAATGCAGAAGAATCACTACACACCCCCTCAGATGATGCTCAGCCAACCTCAATCTTTCCACTGACACGATACACACCACAAGCAGCCCATTCCATTCTAATCTTCTATTTATTCTAACCTGGAGAGGTGATAAATGTGGCATACAGTGAATGTTGAGACACAATTTTTTATAATAAAATCTGCATTGAACTTCAGTGAACAACAGTGAATGAAAAATTTGCTCCTTTTTGTTCAGTTGTTGTTTTAGTCTGCAGTACATTTTGTTACTAGTCGCCAGGCTGTTTAACTTAAATATTTCATAATCTCAATTATTGGACTGTACCAACTTTCCTATCTATTATGGACTTGGTGACAACCTTATATGTTTTTGCCAAATACCATTCCTGACGAATTCCATTCCAGAAGAATCCCATTCCTGTTCCTGTGGAAAACATATGGGCTGACCACCAGCTTCTTTCTCGGTCCAACCTCTGCCCCCTCTTGACAGATACAGATCCCTTTACAAACAAATGACTTGGTCCTTTGGCTCGCTTCATTCAAACTCTCCGCTTTCCCTCAGCTGTTATTATCACCTTATCCCTCGTGTTGTACATCATGATGGCAAGAGGAGTCCCGGGGGTGTCTGAGGGAAAGGTACAGAGCAGGGTGGTGTGGTCCTTCTGAGAAAAGCCAAGCCGGTGATTGGTGGGGGCCAGAGGGCAGGGAAGTGTTGAAGCTCAACACTGAGCCTCCTAAAATAAGCGGATATTCCTCACAGTTAGACACTGCCACTAAAAACAGCCAGACTGACAGACTGGCAGAAAGATGAAGGTAGGCACTGTTGACAAAGGGATTTTGGGACATTTTGTTTCTAAAGCCGCATTGCTGTGGATCTTTGAGCTCTACGTCTGACTCATAATTATTAATACACAGATAGGAGGCAGGGTGACCAAGCAAAAAAACAGAGGATCAAATTAGGTCCCAAAAATGGGCAGGAATTAAGTAAGAAGAGCAAGGATCACACGCAGATTGCTGACCTTAAGTTGGTGTCGCCTGTGTGATGCTGAGCTGGGTTCTCCCCTTTCGGCTGGGCTTATCCAGCAAATGAAATTTAGATGTTTGCCCCTGATCTCTTCTATCAAGAATTCTGAGACTTCTTGTTTTTTTGTGTCTCAACTAGTCAAGAGTCTCATCCTCCCCTCCCCTAAACATTGACATCTGCTGCACATCTAAACCATCAGTATCAGGACCCACTCCTGAACATGGTCAAACACTTGATCCGGTGCTATCATTAGTTTTTGCAAACGACATAATTGATCCTCACTTCCTAATCCTACATTACCCCGTTAAACTCCACCTTTGCTATGCTCTTTCCCGGCACTTAGCAATGGCATCATTTCAAAGAAACCCTGCTCGTCAGCCAGTTTAACTCTTCTTGTGATGACATCTAGACCTATCTACTGCACCTCCAAAACCTAAGAGACCTAATCCGGTGCTCAGCCTTGGCTAAATGATATCACATACACAATTAAGCAGGAGTGTCTGACAGCTGTGCCAAGCTGAAAAAGAGACAAATCACGGGTTTCCAACCAGTCAGATAATCAGAAATCTCACTTTATACCCACATGCTACTAAAGCTACCAATGTAGCATATTTTTCAAATAATTAAAAAAAATACTTTTCTATGTCCTCAGTGCTTTTTAGATCCATCAAACCCACTGCCTGTTAATACACATACATCCAGTTTTACTTCAATTTTTAAGTTAAAACCTTAAGTTATGATCTACATTTCACTTCCTGCTCACAACCAATCTATATCTGTGCTTGATCCCCACCTATCTGCCAACTTTGTCGATTCATCTAATTTTCCTGTAGCACATATGCTGCAATAATCAGACACCTGAGTGTCACGATGAATGAGGACCTCCAGTGGACAAATGAGAAGAATATTTTATATAAAATAGAATAAAAATCTGAAAACATCACCAAAAATGACATCGTTATAAATACTTTTATTTTCACATCAATATTAAAATTGCAGTCTCTGACATGTCACCTGCAGGGAACAATGACTCCTCTATGCTGTAATTCTGTAATCCAATGCCTTAATTCTGTGCGACAGTAGTTCAATTTCCATAGCATTATGTACAGCAATTAGAAACTATTCTACAAAGAATTTTTGCCTGACATTTATTCACAGAAAAAAAAAATGTTGGCATGGTGCTTATCGACCACCTCCATTGGCTCCTCCGCCGCCAGCTCCTCCTCCGGATTGGTCCTGAGCTCCAGACATCATGAGGAAGAGAACGAGAGGCACAATGTACATCCACTGGAGGGCAAAAAGACAAAAGAGGGGGATAAATATAGCTATGTTTGTTTTCAAGGTGACAAATTAATTTTGAAACCTCTGTGCAAACTATTTGATCATCCACGAATAGGTTCAAATAATTATCTGAAGAGAAAAGAAGGAAAAGGAAAGATGTACAAGTGGGTGAGAGACTCCAGAAGAAAGGCATCATCTCAAAGTCAAACACCAAAAACATTTGTATGTTCAGCAGACGTTGGATGGATGTATGGATATGGGTGGTTTAGCATGGAATCAGTCCAGCATTTGCTACGAAAGGGAATTCAACTTCATCTGTGCAGTTGGTTAAATTTGAAAGTTATGAGAAGCTTGTATTAATCAGTCTGAAATGTCTTTGGCTTTGAACCTGATGTAAATTAAAGAAGAGAAAAGAAATGGAAATTAGGGACCAGGCTCTAGTTAGTCGTTTTGCTTTAATTGTTAAATAACTAGTAACTGAACAGAGGGGTGCGGGGGACAGAATAAACCACAAGTGAGGAACTGTACTTCAGTGGGAATCAGCTCTGCTCTCTGGCTCCCCCTGGTGGGGGCTGTGCCGAATTGGTGACCATGAGGAAGATTGCGCCTCCCAGAATCAAATACCACTGAAACACAGCACAGCACTGAGTCAATACGAGTTCACTGGACGAAGCACCGCACAAACTCAACAAAAGCCACTGAAAACAGCAACGGTACAGCACAGTGAACAGGGGTCGATTGATGGGATGAGACCGGGATCTCTGTGGGAATCCTTGGGAACATGGAACTTCAGTGTTCACGTTGATTCTTAAATTTTATGTTATCTCCATTAAAAAGGGAACTGAACTATTGAGTTATTTGGTATGACTAGTACAGGATCATCAACGCACAGCGCTGAGTCTAAAATCATGACAAGAATGATTGGAAAACAGAAAAACAAAAATTGCAGCGCGCCTCAGAATTCTCCACTAAAATTGATTTCACTAAGAATAAATCTTGAACTGCGGTTCATATATGGGACATTTGTCATATCTGTACACATTCAATATGAAGCAACAATCCTTCTTGCATATCCTGGCGGAGCAAAGAGGAGCTGCAATGGAATTTTCAGTTATTTGTAAGCTGCATAACTTGTAAAATCTGCACACACTTAGTAAATGGAGAAAAAATGTCTTAAAATCTGTATTTACTTACTGCACCTCAGTATAGAAACTTACATATTTAGCAAAGAAAGATTTCTGCTCTTGTGGATTCTTCCCTTTCTTCTCAGTTTCCTGTTTCATTCGTTCAAGGAACAGAGCTGTCTCGGGTCTGGAGGAAAAACAAAGGTTGCAATTATTTCCACCATAGACAAAGCAGAAGAGATTGTTTGTGTGCTGGAAGATTTATTGTCTCCAACAGGGAATGAGACCGTGACAGTAATGCCTCATTCACATGACCCCATTTTGGCCAAAATATCTGCTCAACGACAAAATCTCTGTAATCGCAGAAAAGAAAAGATCTTGACTGGGGGGATACCTAGTGCTTTTAATACCTGGATGTAGCTAATATCTGTATGTGTATATATATACACAAATAAATGTATGGCAAGAAAAAAATTATTCTGAGAATTCCGTTTTCAGAATAATTTACTTTTTTTGACTAATCCTCTTCCCTACTCCAAAATACCTATCCAATAACTCAAACCATAATTGCCATTTTTGTGGTCATTCAACCTTTAGGCCTCTCCACCTACCAGAAAAATGCAATAGCATTTGCAACGCTCCTAGCCTGCTGACTGTGCCAACACTACAGTGGATACACGAAAAAAAACAAACATTTGTAAGCTACATGCTCTATTTGGACTTATAAATAAAGAGGTTGAAAAAACCCAGAACATACTAATCGGGGGTTGTTTCTCCTGGGGTGAGATCATGTAGTGTGCCCATGTTGCAGATCATAGTCAACACTCAGGGTGAACACTTCATTACTTCAAGACAGTGAAACACAAGACAACGCGGTCATGTATCGGGAATTGCACATCGGTCTAATGACTTGGAATGTGTTGTAGTGTGTGCGAGGCAAAAGCCAAGGCAAATGTAAACAAATCCTAGAGATCTGGAACACCACACTGGAGTGTACAAGACAAATTCACTTATGCAGCGCAGATATGCAACACCCAAATGAGTCAACAGGAAAATGCCTCATGAAACGCAAGAAGGTGAGGATTAGCATACATAAAAGACTTGCAATGGTGATGTTATTACCACAGCACCAGTATTATGGGCGATTTCTGCTCATAATAATGATACCACTGGTTGAGATGTAAAGTTGTTTGCATTGAATGCCCGTGATGGAAATGGAGGAATAACTTGCTGTGTGTCTGTCCCTTTTTGTAACCCCAATGACAATAATCACAAACTACAAAAACAGCACAAACTTTCACTGTTAGAGAGCAGAGGGGAGGGGTTGGAAACAGTAATCCTATATCATCTATCTTTGCTATCTTCAGACAATTATGAGCCTTAGGGCTGAAAAATATATTGGTACCAAAATAAGTCATTAATACAATGTTCATATTGCAGATTAAGAGCGGGGTGTTTTGTTTTCATAAACTATCACTTCAGGTAGGCTTCAAGTAGGTAGATTTATGGATGGACTTTCACCATCATAGCTACAGTCTGGGAGGAAAATGATGAAATAATTGATGCAGCTCATCTGTGATTTCTTCTATCTTGTCACCTCAAGGGGTGCGACACCGAGAACGAGCACGCCCTGCGACACTGGCGACATTGTATAAACCTAAAATGTAACATCAAAGACAGACCCGGGTGCATTGACAGGAGCCATCACGCTGAGTGTGGTATTGAAAACTTCAAGATCGACTTCATCTTCAACCTCCGTGCCCCTGCAGGCTCCAGGTAAAGTCACAATGGAGACTCCGATCAGGTAGCCTGAGACGTCAGTGTGCAGCGTGATCACATCGCTCAGATAGGACTCAACCATGGCGCACTGAGGATCAGAAGGTAATCATTAGTGAGATCAATTTGAGAGAAAATTGTGTTTTATAGGATTACACACCGTTTAGAATTCAATTTTACTGGTTATCATTTATGGTTAGTTAAGTAATAACACATACAGCTCTGACAAATGCTGTGAGGTAGCCTTCCATCTGTCGCTCTGTCTGCCTCTCTGCCTGCAGGAAAACTCGAGGCAGTCGGATTCTGTAAAGGCCGTCCACTGCTGCCACTTCCTGTGAACAAATCCAGCCAACACTAACTCATTGTATACCTCTGTTGCACTGTACACACTAGCATCATATTCATCCTATTGATCAAATAGTCAGAATAGGGGGGAACTAAAAAAAAACACTTGCTCTTTCCTAATCAAAGGCCAGTGCAATTTAATTCAATTATTTGAAACAGGAGGAGTCATTCCCTCACGGCTTTGGAAATGTGCCCTTTCATCCTGAATATCATGTTTCACCTTCAGTTTGGTTCTGTCCTCCTCTGACAGCGGATTCTGGCTTAATGAGACACCTACGTCCCGTCCAGCTTTCAAAACCAGAGCGCCACGTACCCGAAACCTCGCCATATCATCTGAAACAAGGAGCAAGAGAGACAGTAAGAAAAGGACAGATATGATCAACAAATGATTGGCAACACAGTGAATGAATGTATTAATATGCTCTAGTGGACGTAGAATAACTAATTTAATGGATCTCAAATGAAGGTATAGAACAGATACTGACTATACATTTAACAAAAGGTTTAGCACTCTGATGTTTAACTTTATACCTAAAACTACACGTTATCGTTTATTTGACAAAGTGGCAAGTGCAAAGATGGCAAATGGCCCAGTGCTGAGCTTAATTCTGCTTATTCTTCTTGACAGTTACAAAACTCAACTGAACGTAAATGGAAAAGTTGTGTTGCAAACTTGAAGCTCAGACAACAACTCATTCAGTTTGGGAACTTTATTCTCTCAGTGCTTAAATATTATTTGTTTATAAAATTAGGGATCTGCCTCGTGCCAGATACATTCATTGCTTTCACCCTATCTGCACTATTAAAGGTCATAAGTCATTCTGTTTTAATGTAATTAACTCTAATAGACATATATAGAAATATCACCTACTGATTAGTGATTGAAATAAGCCAAGTTGATACAAAATAATTGAAAAAGATAGCCCCATATAATTCTCAATCGCCAGCATCTAAAATATGAGAATTCTAGCACATTGGTTTATTTGATTAGTTCAGAGTATGAATTATCTGCTTCTACAGTATTATAACAGAAAAGGGACGAAATCAGCTATAAAAGAAAAAAACAGGAGGTACATGACTGGAAGGAAAAATAATAACATGTCAATGTTTACTTCATTAAATGAACATTAGTACATATCCTCATTCATTGACCAAAACTAAAAATTCCCATATGTGGTTTGAAGAGGGGGAGGGTTGATAAGTGGCTTGCCACTATCAACCATGAGATCCACAGCCAAAACAGTGGACCAGTAGAGGATTAATGCAGTTATAACAGTTGATATTATATTAACACTTTTGAGCTTGTTAACAATAAGCATCAGGTAGATGATAACCTTAACATAAATAAAGCTGATCCACACGTTTGGATAGTGGTTTTCTAGTAAACAAAGGAGGAACATAGGATGGGTGCAACACTTCTATCAAGAATAAACAATGAAAACAGTGTAAACACTAGAGACCTCCACCAACTAGGTCATAAATAACAATCTCTAATCAGTAGAATTATGATCATTTTGTGATGATCAGGGTATTATAATGATATGTTAGAGGTATGTAGAGTATTGAGTGGGGATGAGATTAGGATGAAAAAATGAAATTATCTCCTTATTCCAAGCCCTAAAATTGGTCAGTGGACCATCGTAAATATATATTTGTATTTTTAATTGAATACTTATATTTCTACATTGCTCTCCGTGGTGAATGGGTTTCTTGAGGCTGCTAGCTCCATGCTAGTTAGTTAGCTCACTATAGCAACGTCAATAAAAAGAGCAAATTCTCACCGACTTCAAATGAATGTTCTAGAGGAACAGAGAAGCCGCTCAATTCAGCATCAAGAACATCACCAGGCTGGGAAGAAACACACCTAGCGTTAGCTCTTAGCCGTTAGCTCGTCAGAAGGCACATTCAATTGCAACAATAACGTTAAATTAAGGTACACTTAGAAAAATTTGGAACTTACCCGTCGCCCGTTATTACAACATACGAAATTTGTGCATACAAAAAACAACACAGTGCAAACAAGCGTAAGTCTGAATGGTAGCATTATTAAAGAAGCCATATTGACAGAAATGAGTACCGGAAGAACGGTTCAACTACTTCTTCCCGTGTTTGAGGCGGTAGACATCCAGTTGAAAGTTGCATTACTGCCAACTAGTGGCCTAAAGTGTGGATAGAGTTTTTTTTTTCTTTTACTAAAACCTATTGAGCAACCCCGTATAAAGCAAAAAATATATAAATAAATGCATAAATCACGCAAAAGTTGATGAACATCTTTACTAGGTATTCACCTTCAAAAAAACCCTACATGTTTTGAATTGATAAAGTTTTCTTTTGATCCCTCTCCCGATACTAATTGTTTGTACCACATATTTAAAATTTGGAAGTTCAGGAATATTTAAAGATGCATTGCATTCATGTCATAATTTCTAAAGGTGATGTGGTAAAAAAAAATCCTAAAATGAATTACATTAACCCTTACTTTAAATTATGGTGTTTATTATGTCCTCTAAATTTCTCTTTAATTTTTCCCCAGATGCATCCTAATATGTCTGATATCTTTGTCAACTTTGTGCTTTTCACTATAATTCCAAATAAAATAAGGATACATCCATTGGTGGTTACATCTGAGTTTAAGAGGTTAATAAACATTGTATGTGATAATCTGACATTTAACTACAATGTATTTCTTCCTTGCCTGCTGACAGTGTCCATCTAATGACTTTTATCTGTCTGGCAGCTGTTTTAGCAAGACCAATGTACAGTGCATTGTCTAAATCTCTGGATGTGCTGTTTCACCAACCTCACCAACCGGGCAAAAGAACATGTTCTTTTGTTGTGCCACAAATTCAAATGCTAAATAATTCTAAACAATAAATTAATCTCATAAATACAAAATACGCAAGCTGTATGCCACTGATTATACAGACAGACAGACAGACAGACACAGACAGACAGACAGACAGATTTTGGTGATACTGTGTGAAAGACATAGGGATACGTAGCCTGCCATGACATAAAAGTTGTACAGACTTAACCGAATGTAACACAAACCTGTTGTGAATCTGATGTGCTGACACATCCAAGGCCAGCAGAGGCTGCTAAGAGACCAGAAAAAGTACCAAACTTCAGTTCAATCAAATTTCTCTGCTCTACCTCTCTCTAAGGTTTCATGTACCAAAACGTATCTTTGAGGAGCAATGCACTCACATGGGAGAAAGCTACTGCTACAAGTTCTCCATGGCCTAGAGCAGTGTTTCATATCCATACTGTCAATAGATCCAGCTGGGTCGGACCGCTGTTCACATCTGGCATCAGAATGCGTCCCAAATGCTTCTCTGGTGACCCCTTGTGATTTGGTTTCACTTCTTGGCTCACATTTGCTTTTGTCTGTGGGAAACATCAACCGTTACCAAGCTGAAAAAAAAAAATGCATATTTGTATTTGGAAAAGCAGACCACAGAGTTGACTCAGGGAGACAGCGGTTCATACGATCACAACGAAGCACGTTGCATTAATGATCAATGATGACATTACAGGTACTTGCTTTAGGGTTTCTATGATGAAAACCCAATGACTTTTCCCAGTTGTTGAAAGAGCCAATTTATTGACACCTACAGCTTAAGAGTTGTACATGCTGCTCCATAACCATCACACTTGTGTGTTGCACTGTAGAACAGCAGGATCCATCAGCACCACATTCATAAATGGAATTATTTTAATCTTTTCATTCCGTGGTATGCAAAATTTGCAATTTTTACAGTTTGCTGTACTACATACCCCTTGATAATAGATTGCATGTATGAGCTTCATGAGGGCTCCCGCTTGGTTTGTTAGCAGCGTTCTTTCAGCTCAACAGGTCCATCGTGCAGAGACTCTGGTATGTTGGCACGGTCAGACCACAATTCGCGGATCGTTGTTCTTCTCTGGGCCCCTGTGCATTAGTTCTCGGATCTAGTTTTGGCCAGCTTAGCTGCTTCGTTCTACGTGCCTCTTCTTCCAGTTTCAAACGTGTTGCTCTTCTGGCAGAACTCCTATTTGTGATGTCAAAACAGGTGTTTGACAGTGACAACTGCCGAACACAACCGCTATGATATCAATGATTGGTTGTGGCCAGGAGTGCAAGAAAACGATTCAACCTCAGAGGACAATGCCTATGCGATCTGTGACCAATGTGATATACACCTCACAGCTTATTCCTGGCTGGAGAGTTTTCTAGACAAGCCAAAAATGTTTGTGGATGCACAACATGAAAGGGATCAAAGTGCTGACAAGGACATTTAGTAACTTAGAGCCCTTTGAAGTCCAGATGTTCAAAAAGTAAAGAATTACTGTATTGTGAACACCCAAAATGTTTCATTCCAGTGTAACCTGTGTAAGAACAAATAATACAATCTCATTTCATTTTTTGAACATGCCTTAGAGGACATGTTTTCCCCTTTTTGACCTACCCCTCATAAAATCCAGTAATCTGATATTCCATTTGCAAAAAAATGTCTGTATGGTGACTGTTTTGTCCAATTACTTTGGCCGTTGTTATGTATTTGGTTGATTTGTCTGTCGGGATATCTCAAAAATTGGTGGGTGAATTTCAATGAAATTTGATCCGTAGTGGACATGATCCAGTGAAGAATCCATTAAATCTTGGTACTGTTCAGGCTAATGGTGGTTCTGTAATGACCACTTTACCTTTTCACCTATAATATTTTAACCAAGGGTTATAAAGAATGAAAACGATCTTTTCTCTGGATTTCCCAGAATTTCCCTGGAATCTTTGTTTATCCACATCCAGATAGGCCACGTCTACTTATGCCTAACTAGACTTTCTACTTTTTAGTTCCAAAGCTGTTCTTTGTATCTCTTCCTCCAATTTCTGGGTTACAAAACTTTACACGTGGAATATCTGGACCAGGCCAGACAACTTCATATTTTTGTTTTTTGATATTCCTCACAAGAATAAATTATTATCATCATTATCTCTTCCATTGTCACCAAACTTAGTGGACACGGTGGGAATTGGCGCAGGTCTCTGAAGGCGAGGTTTTGATGAACTTTTCGTAACATCATTGTCATAGGACACGGTGTCTGGGTCCCTGTTAGTGTGGGGGCGGGGGTGCGTTGTGTGGAGCATATGGTGACTGAGGCATGTAATTCCATTGGGACAACTATGCAGGCCTTCACAGTATCTATTCCCTTTTACTGGGACAGCACATTACTCTATGTCACCACTCTAAACAAGTGTCACCTTACTATTCTTAGTCAAATATGGAAGGGTGTATATTTATGTCAAACTACAACAGGACTTTCACTTTGAAGGAAGACACCGTCCACGTCCTGTCTGCATCTGTGCTGTTAAAGTGGACCAGTTTGAAAAATGACAAAGAAATGGTGTGTTGTGCCACTCAAAAGACGCGTGTTAGGTAACGCATCATTAGTCTCACATAACACAGTGGAGGGTGCATCCTTCAGGTAATAAGTGAGGATTTAGAACTTATTTAAAACTTTTAGTGATATCAATCTTTGTAAATGGTTGCATATCCTATAGTGTGATATATATTATACTATGGCTGAATTTATAAACAATAAATCAACATAAAGAGATGTTCAGAGGCAAATTTAGAGTTTTATTCAAAATGAGTCAGTGCAGTCTCAGGTATCACTTGATTTTATAGTTGTGACTATAATGACTTGAATTACATCACGAGGGACAAAATGTGTGAGCACAACGAAGGATTTTAGAAACAATATTATACTACGACTAAACACCTGTCAAACGGTTGGATTTCTGAAGTAAAAAACCTGAAACGAGAAAGATAGTTACTTAACTTAGTCGTATAACCTGTTGTTATACAATGTATACTCGTGCATGGTTTACATTTCAAGCGAGACAAAAGTTAAATCGTTACATGTGTGCATCGGAACCAATCTTGGTGGACGCGTGCAAAAAAAAGAAGAAATTACCAATTAATCTGATGGCGAGGCTCTATTTGATGACAGCGTGGTAGCAGCGAGCGTTTTCTCATCTTCTGGCATCACCAGAACGCCCGCACATAACCATTAGCGGTACAACATCAGGGGAAAACAGAAGCTCGCCGCAGAGTGCACGTGCGGTGTCAAACAACATATGTAAGGCGCATCTGAATAATGTGTCGGTCGTATGCTACATAGCAACGACACGTACGCTAACACCGTGCGCCGCTTTGAAATTGTGTGTAAGAGATGGGGGTTCACGTCCTGTGATGGTCTAAATGCAAATTGAGCAGCATTCCATAGAAATCTGTGGAAAAATTAGTTTTGCTTCGGCTAAGAAATAGATTCAATTTTATAACAAATGTCAACACAAAAATTGGTCAATATCAGTCAATATCAATATCAAGATGCATTGTGAGCTGCTTCGGTTGGCTCCTACTTCAGTGTGGCTTAACAAATGCAAGTGTTAAATAACTGTGGTGTCTCCTCTATCAGCAGGTCACTGGACCGTGTAGGACACCTATAGTTAGTCTCCTATATCCCACTTAAATCCACGACATGGGAATAAATTAAACCCGTTCCTACCGTTTCAGCTATAAGGGCAGCAGAAAAGCTTTTTAAACACAAATGCCCATGAGGTCAAGTGATATGAAGCCAGACTTTCCAGTAGGTCCGACACAATCAAGGTCTTTTATGTCTTTACACGCCCCTGCATAATCTTTCATGACGTGATTGTGCTCTGCTTGAACTTCCGAATCTCGTGTTGCACTGGCTTAAAATAGCTGGTCCTCAATCTCCGTCTATCTTTCTGACTTAAGTTCGCTCTCCCAAATTAAAGTTTCAAAGAATGTTTATTGTTATAGCCAAGGTTATGGCCGACAGGTGAATTTAGACAGCAAGGAAATGCGTGCAGAATCCAGAATAGAAGGTACTGTATGGAAAATGAAAAGCTCAAATTCTCCAATGCATCATTTAACAGTGATTTATGGAACATCCATTTGTGCCTGCCAATGAATTTTAAATCTGTCAAAGAATGATGGTTGAAGGATGAAGAAATTGTGTATTATATAAACACTGTTGAAAAGTACATTCACATTCAATAAAAATATCTACATACCAATTCTCACTTGGAGGGATATGCTGATAATTTTACAGTTTGTAATGATTTTTGGAAAATTCAATACATACTAACTAGGTCATTGACATATTTGGAATATTACAGGAATATTTGGCATTCACATGTGGACCCTGAACACACGGAGAGACCTCCAACAGCTTTGAAATGTTGTATTTTAGGGGGTGCAGGTGGTGTGTACCACATAATGCAGTGGTGTGGGTTTGATTCTGGCTGATATATATAGATACAGTATATATATATATATACTGTATATACAGTATGTGTGTGTGTGTTGCATTGTCTGCTTCATTGTGACAATAGAGTACGGTAGAGATTTAAGTGTACATGGTGCACACTTAAACCAGTGAGCCACCAGGCGCCCCTCCTGTGACATTTTAAAGGCAGACACATGCATGCAGGGTGTGAGCATGATACATTTGAAGGAGACCGATCATGAGTGATGTACCTTGGTTCGCTGGGGTTTCTGATCTTTGAACATCCTCTTCACCCGAGTCACCCAGCCAGGCTTGCATCCCAGCAGTGCCACTCACTGCTCTTGATGTGGAGCCATCTGGAAACTTTGTCATATTTTTGATGACTCTCCTCTAGAGTTAAAACTTTTGATTTCGTCCTCGGCCCACTGATGCCTGTTGTGTTGTGATGTGATTTTACAATATTTTGTTTATTTTTGAAAACGTTTTTCCTTGAAACAAGTTACTCTTTCCTCTAAGTTTAAAACCTTGATGCATATTTATATTTTAGTTCTGTAATACAAAATTCTTAAGTGAGTATTTAAAGACAAAATGTTTTTGAGATTCACTCAGCTAGAAACTAGATGTGGTCCATCAACAAAATGTATCCAGGTGCAATACAGGTAGCTGCATAACTAATGAAATGTGCAATATTAAAAAAAACAAAAACAAACAAACTATGAGTTCTTTATATTAAGAATCACAAATTGTATCAGAAACCATTTTTTCCTATTGAAAAATAACAAATTATTGCACAACACACATAAAAAATAATAAATCCTCTGTGCAGGTTTTGTGACATTACATTCATGCATCCAATCATGTCCATAATACTTTTTGTACTTTTTGATTGTAAAGTCAACTTCTCTAAACTTACGAGGTCAGCGACTTGCTGCTGCTGCTGCTGTCTTTGACCTTGTTCCTTACATCCCTGCACAAGGGTTCCATAAAATACAACCTGATGA
This sequence comes from Brotula barbata, assembly GCA_900303265.1. Classification (NCBI taxonomy): domain Eukaryota; kingdom Metazoa; phylum Chordata; class Actinopteri; order Ophidiiformes; family Ophidiidae; genus Brotula; species Brotula barbata. Next base: position 52,108 of record OMNV01008172.1, on the reverse strand, counting down.
CAGCTACAGCTAGCAGAGAACAAATGGGATTGTCACAGCTCTGGGAAGGCAGGTCTGCTGCCGTGCTCTCATTTTTATTTCTGCTTAGCCTGAAAGATGTACATGCGAGTTGAGCATCAGTCATTCACGAGTTGATGTTGTGTCTCCTGGGTTTAAGGAGTTACCAGCTGGAAAGCTTGCCTGAGGACTGCATTTACTTTATGGCGACCAACGCCGTTCATGTTGCCTGCTTTCCGTCCTTCCTTCCTTCCTTTCTTCTTCTTCTCTTTCTCTGGAGTTCTTGCCAAGGTTTCAAGTGACAACCG